>JACTVC010000029.1:600000-770134 GCA_018417955.1 Laccaria trichodermophora | reverse complement strand
CCTAACCCTAACCCTAACCCTAACCCTAACCCTAACCCTAACCTAACCCTAACCCTAACCTAAGGCCATTAAACGGAGCCTTGGACCGCCGAAAATTGGCGGTAACACATAAACGGGTGGGTCTAATATAAGCGCGGGTCATGAGGTGACTCAGATGGGTAAAGAGTGAATTAGGACGCACACAGCGACACCCCGTTTTTCTCCCCCAGAATGAGATTTTCTCTTTCTATTTGTTCATTTTGTTGTGAAATGAGTGGCCCTTTGTGGTGGAGTGTTTTTTAGATATAAATTCAGCGACGTTTGAATTCTATTCTTGAGTTTGCCGATAACATGTGATCGTCAACATAGTGGGGTCAGAGTCAGGGATCTTCTAGGAAGAAAAAGGTAGATTAGGCATAAATATATGGTGCAAGAAAAAACAATGCAACAACTTGATTGAGGGTGGGTAGTAGATCTTTATCCGTCCTGTCTAGCCTGGAAAAATAGGAGTGGATTTAAAAATCCACCTCGGGGGTTCTGTAGGTGTGCATCACGTACTATGTGATTGTACGTTGACATATCAGATTAGAGCGCGTCTCAGCATCGATTTTCAAGAGAACTTAACTATGATAGCCATAGCTGACTCCTGAGTTCGTATCTACCATCTACGTCAGAGAAGTCCTCAATTTTTTGAACACAAAGTAGAACATACTGGACGCTCCAACTTGAGCTTGAACGTTGAACGTTTGAACTGCAATACCTAGTCCTTCATTTGATCATCGCAAGGAACGAGTGTCTCCAAGATGACGTAATCTCAGCAATCAATGGGAATGTCTAAGTGTCGCCGAGCACCGATTCGACAACCGCTACGTGAGTCTCTTTAGAACGTTAAGAATGACCTCGGCTGATGTTTTTATGGTTTCAAGGCATTCGCGCTCACTGATAGCAAGATTCACTACCGCACCGAAGACCGCGGAAAGACGTGGCGGTCTTTCGAAGTTCAACGTTCCAGTCCCACCCGATCTCGTCGCCAGGCCGGTGTCATTCCATTCAGATTCCAAGAAATGGGGATCGGTACTCTATCAGGGAACCGCGTGCAACCGCCAAGGGTGGGGCGCCATCTGCCACGACGAGGTATGTCATTCCCACTTTCTCTGGCTCATACTCTAACATAATATTATAGCCTTATTACACCAAAGAAGCTTTCAGCGACACCCCCCAACACCTCCTCTCCGAAACTTCGCGTTGTCAATTCGCTTACAGCAGCAAAGACTTTAAACATGAAGCCCACTCTGACCTAATCTATTGCGTCGCCTTCGACACCTCAGGCGTCGACGGCTCCCACGCCCTCTCCTCGAGCCGCCTCTTCTCCACCACCGACTTCTTCGACAAAGACCGCAAAGTCGAGGACCTCGGCATTGGGAAGAATGCAAAGGGCATCATTGCCTTCGCCATCGTCTCCAAATACGCCGTCGTCGCATTGAAGGACCTCTCGCCTTCCAACGACGGCGAAATGTTGCTCTACGTCACTGTGGATACGAACACGTGGGCAAAGGCGCAGTTCCCCCATGCCTCCTCGGCCAAACTCAGAGAAAAACGCATATACGATCGTCGAATCGACCACGCACTCCCTCGCCATCGACGTGGTGCTTCAAGATAAGAGCAGCATCGGGACACTCTTCGTCAGTAACTCCAACGGCACCTTCTTCGTCGAGAGTTTGAAGGACACGAACAGCAACGATATGGGGTACGTCGACTACGAGAAGCTGTACGGCGTTGATGGCGTGGGCCTTGCCAATGTTATTTCAAATGCGAAGGATGTTGAGGGGCGAGGGGCACGGAAGCAGCTAAAGACAATGATCACTTTTGACGATGGTACGTCACTTTTTGTTTCTAACATCTGTGTCATCTAAGCTATTACAGGCAGCACATGGACCTCGCTCCGCCCTCCATCTCAAGACAGCGAGGGCAAACGCATCTCATGGGACCCCGCTGACACGGACCTTTGCTCACTCCCTCTCCATTCCGTCACAACCCCACACAACTATGGGCGCATCTTCTCGTCACCAGCACCTGGTTTCGCTATGGGCGTTGGGTCGATAGGCGAGAGCCTCTTACCATACAACGAAAGCGACACATTTATCAGCACAGACGCCGGCGTTACCCGGCAGATGGTCCGACGGGACACGCACAAGTACGAGTTTGGCGACAAGGGGAGCATGGTGGTCGTGAATGACGAGGACGAGACGGACAACGTGCGATATTCGCTCGACCTGGGTAAATCATGGTGCGTTCGCCTTCCTCGTCTCTGTCTTTTCAAATGCTAACTTTACCAACAGGCAGAAATACGACATTGGGATCAAATTCCGAGCGAGGGCGCTCATGACCCTCCCTGACTCGACCTCACAAACGTTCCTGCTTCTGGGGCAAGTAGCGCGTAAAGACCAGACAAAGGATACCGGACGTGTCGTCATTATCCAGCTCGACTTTTCCGGGACGAGGAAACGCAAGTGTGTGGAGGGAGATTTCGAGAAATGGTATGTACGCACTTCCAAGACGGAGTGCTTGATGGGCCACAAGGTTCGTTTCACCCGTTTTATTGTGTGTGGTTTTAGCTAAGCAGCATTTTGGTAACACCTCCCATGCCCCCGAGATTAAAAGACAGCATGACAAGATCATGATGCTCGAGTTGATTTTACGGGGTTTGACCTGCGTGAATGGAAAGCTTCGACTTTTCTAGTTTGCTTGGTGGCTCCCACGTACACTTGTCGAAAATGAGCAGGTAAGTATCTTTCCCGTAATGTGTTCATTCTTCGGAAAGATAAACATACATCCCAAATTTTAATCGCCCGACAGCCCCAGATAAGATCGGTATAAAACCCCCTTTCATCTTCTGCCACGGTACTCTTCTCTAACATATACTATCCCTCAGTACGTCCCTTGACATCCCACCTTTGATTCTCCACTCATGGCCAGACTTAAACCAGTAAAACACAACCATGAAACTCTTCTCAATCGCTATCTGTCTCATCGCCACCCTCTACACCGCAGCTCCTGCAACAGCCATCAAGGAAGTCTGCAGCAATGCCTGCGACTCGCCAATCCCGTTCTGCATCCAGGGATACACTGCGACGCGTTTCAACGTTAATACTCCCGACCAATGATGCTGGCGATGCTGCCAGGCTATTCCGGATGGATTTAGGTGTTACGGTACATACTTCTTTTTATTGACAACCAGAACGCTAATTTGGCTGTACTTTTAATCAACAGATGTCTAGATCTGAGGGAATAGTCTTTCGTGTCCTTCTGTCCTCAATCGACGCTTTTTGAATTGATTTGTTTTCTGAATCTACATCATGAATGAACGAACGTTTATCGAAAATTCACAATTAGGCAAGAAAATAAAAACTCCGACACCGGCGTCTTCGCATCGTGCCTCAAGCTGTCCTTGCGAAGTTGGTGTCTAAGTACCGGTACGATCACCGTCTAAATTCTGAAAGACTGCATTCAATGACCCCGTCGCTTAGGATTTGGAAACCCAAATCCTCGCTGGCAGTCATCACGACCATCGATGATAGAAACCGACGTCTTCAGATTCTTAGTATGGGAGAGCATTCATTACTATTGAACCGCTCACAATTCTTAAAGCTGTCCCGAGCTTCTCCCGAACCTTCCGCCGATCATAAGTTGTCTCGTTTATTTGACACTTGATCAACAATTATTTTTGCTGCACATATTGTCCGATCTACATGAAATGCACTGGGGGTCGAAAAGTAAGCATCCGTCGAGTATCATTACAACGAAACATGGCTTATCTATGTCTCAACAGAAATGACTCACTACTTTACCCTACCCAATCACTGCCTCCGCCGCGCTCGTACGAAGAATCCCACCAACGTCTTCGCCATGCCCATAATCCGAGCTCATTCGCATCCAGACGGAGGTGGCGACTGCCATTTTTGTTGTGCGGTTGGTGCCGTGAGTGCGGTCGTCATTGATTCTCAAATGTCATACTAACCCATGATCAGATAAAACTTGCTTTTTCCTTTGCAGATTCAGGGGATCAAGGACGAGGAGGGTAACAAAGGCAGAACGTCCCTCACTTCAACGAGAGCGACTGGGGTCTAAGACGCGTCGTTGCACTGGGTGCGTTTTTTCTCCCAAACCCCCACATTGGTCTCATTATTTGGATCTGACTATGTCAAGAAAGGCCACTTTTGTAGATAATGTAGTCTGCACGTATGTAGTAGCCAAACGTAATAATAATTGAGCGAGCGCAGTTACATAAATCGGCGTCACTTGGGAGTGCTTGAGAGCAACTTAGCCGAATTTGCGCCAAATCATATCCGGCCTCTTTTTTCAGACGAGATGATGGAACGTCATCAAAAAATACCGAGATCTCACGCTCCAAGCTTGACAAGAGTCCAAAAATGAAATTGGGGCGCGTAAAAAATTGAAGGCGTTGAAGTAGCCGGAATGTGTGCGGATGACGTCAATCGTTTGAGAGGGATAGCCGGAACCATCCCAATGACACAGGCCATCGGAGTTTCAACGTACTTGGTTGCAACTGCTCTACGCCGCCCAAGTGCTGGAACGTCCACACAAGGTCGTTGATCTTGGTGAAGAGGATGAATCTGCGCAAGGGATTGTCGATCTTGGTGCCGAAGAAGGGAGAACGACTGCAGGAGGAGGAGGGGGAGGGGGCGTGGAACTAGCATACACTCCGGCGCGTAAGGCGGATTTGATCTCGCGGGCGAGGTGGGATTTGTTGGGCGATAAGTCAGTCTTCGATTTCTTCTTCTTCGAACAATTTACTCAACCCTACATCTCCCTACAGCCGTCTCCTCATCCTATCCTACATCCCATCCGGCCTTCGGTGCTGGACCGTACGGACCTAGGCGCCGTCACTGAAGTTTTCAACCTCAACTTTTCAGGCGCTGAGTGGAAGGAGTTGGGGTTTGACGTGGGGAGGGTGGTTTATGCCGCTTGGCTTTCGTCAGCTGCGAGGGATAAGTCCGATTCTTTCAGGGAGGACAGGCCATTTCTTGGGATTATGTACGTCATTTCGTCTTCGTACCTTTCATGGGCTGATGTGAATGGTTTGGAAACAGCACAGGACACCGAGTCGACGACCTTTGTCATCTATTCGCTCAGTAGACATTCAAATATTCACGTTCCGCACCCTCCCTTTCAAATGACCCCACACATCCACCTTGCGGGTTCACGGGAATGACATGCACCGCCCTATTCCGTGTCCCAATCGCCAACCACCGCCCATCCTGAGCCGAATCTACACCTTCAACCACCGCCAATGTCCTGCCACGACGCAAATCGTACAAATGTCACACAGACCCACTCTGCTCCAAATCTGAAGAACCCGGTTGCGGTTGCGAAGCCACGTTTCATGAGCCTCTCCCCCACCACCAAAAAGAACCTCAGGAGCCTGGTGTAGCTGAAACACCTCGATAAGATGCCCGTCCCTCAGAATAACAGCCAACGAACCCATCCTTCCAGAACCTCAAAACCGCGATAGGCTGACTTCGCGAACTCCGAAACTCAAGCACAACCCGCGGATTTCCCCATTGCCACAAGCGAAGCCAAATCAACCACTCACGTAAGTTACAAGCGGTAGTTACCATACTACTTATTATATAAATTTTGAACACTTGTGTTGTTCGAACACGAGTCATCTTGGTTTCACCTTGGTCGTTGAGTTAAAAAGTTCTTTGTCTGCTACAGAATAAGCTGTATGGGTACGAATCTCAATAGGTCTCATCCTGGCGGCAAAGATCAGCATGAAGACTAAAACCACTTGCTTCGTCAGGGTGAAAATTCCAGGTTACGGGCAATGCCGAGTATGGCACCGTCCGATCCTCTGACCAAGTATCCAGGATCTGCTCTCGGTTTGTAACTGAATAAAATTGGTTTGTCAACGGCGACATTATAACATTCAAAATAATGTTTCCCAGTTTCAAAATACAGTCATCCACCTGCTAATGATACACCAAAAATGAGAAATTAGCTTCAACAAATTTGAGCACAACCTTTCACAATAAAAACTACATGAAAATCTCGGATAAATGCCCATCTATGACTGTACCAAATTTCAGAATGTTTGACTAGCATTTCACCGAGAAAAAGTAGGATTATAGGTGTATCACGGAGGGGTGTGACTGTATTTCGGCTATTTCCGAAAAACAGTCCATTTTGAATGCTCCACAGCTTTATCAATGCTGCCTCGATTGCATCCAAATTTTGTAGAGTGGTAGATATGAGCATGTACTACATGTTACAACTTGTTTCGTAAAAATTGGTGTAGTATTGAGTGAGATATAGGCTAGTCAAAAGTGTATCAAACAGGGGTGGCGTATCATTAGGGGGTGGATGACTGTATGTATATGAGTTATTGTGGCTTTTAAATTGCACGGACAACCTCGGTTTCGCTGAAGGTTATTGATCCGTAACACATGACCTAGTCACACACTCTTCTACCACCTCGATAGCCGCCCACCGGCGTCACCAAACCGACTGGGGCTCCTGTTCATGAACCCGTCAGCGCCGGCGCTTCCAACACGTAGTACAATGGACGTGACGTACGCTTCGGAGGTCTAGTAGGCTGGTAAGTCGTTAACAGCGGATCGAGAGGTTTCGCGAACGCTTACCGTGATTGTGCACTATCAGTTGGACGTCGACAACACACTACACATTTCTAATGACTCAATCGATGAGGGAACATAGCTGGATAGCCAAGCAGGCGGTGTAGAGAGGCAGTGGGAGGTTGTGGAAGTGAATGGTACGTGTATCCCCTTACCCTTTTGTCCTGAACATCAAATATATTTCCCTAGGCCATCCTCGTAACGGAGTACCCATCTTGCTCAATGTAATTACCTATTCTGTCTTCTCCAAAACCTCCCTCCCTCCACCCGGATCTGTCCAAGTTCAACGAAATCTTGTCAACCCCCTGTCACCCTTTTTTGCCATTGCACAATCAACTGCTCAAGGTCGAGCAAAATCGAACAGTTACACGGCCGGTCCACAGCCGCTGATACAGGATGGAAATGGGGCTGATCCATTGATTCAGCCTCCCTCGGCGTGAGCGTTTTATTGGCGAACTGGATGGCCCAGGGTGGGCCAGGACAGTGGGCAAATCGATTGCTGTGGTGCAGCAAAGCCTGAAGGATCACCTGGAATTCCAGAAGGTACCGCGAAAGAGTGACGGCGCCAGCGTGTGTCTGGTTCAGCTGGTGCGGGCCCTGGTATCATAGTTGTGGGAATATAAAAGGAAAAAGAGTAAAATTCCCAAAAAGGAAAGAGGAAAAAGGGAAAAAGGAGGGATTTGTTAGTACTGCATCACTTTCCTATGATAAAAAAATCCAGAAAATCCCCCAAAAATAGGTTGTATACTAAATTGCATCAGGGCTGTGCACTATATTCATAAGTAACAAGTATTTGCCTGCTTACAGAGTTTCGGGATGCCAAAAATTGTTGCAGCTGCATGTAAAATTATATTTTCCAATTATCAATAGTAATCAACTGCCAGAAAAAAACCTAGCATGTTTTCAATGCACAAAAGGCAATCAAAGTCCAAATTGAGCCCAAAACATCCCATCAATGAAGATTTTCAAAAAAATATTTAATGTCTTCTACTCTTTTGGGCACCAGTTGATACTCATTTGTTTTGGTTATCCAAAACTTACAGGCTTTCTGAGGGGGTATATCAGGGATTCAAAAGCTAACAGCTCAGACTGTCTTCTAGTCAACCTGGTGGGAGTGATAACCAGAAGAAAAAAATTCTAGACTCATTTTGGGAAAAACAAGGCAATTTGTATATTGAAATCTCCTTCAAGCTGCTACATATTCTCTACATTCATGCAGAATTTTGAAGAAGATTGAAAAAGCTCTAGATACAGTGAATCTTTGTCAGAATGTGCAGATTTAGCAAAAAACTACCCCACTGAATGATACAGCTGTTCTTCATGTATCATGCAATAGAAACACATTCAAATCTTCTGAAACTTGGAGGATGCATAAGGTTTGAACTGTTACAGTTTCATGTGCAATTTTTATAATATGCAATTGTTTTATTTTAAATTCAGTTTATAAGCCTTTGCTGAATTATTCAATAGTGAATGATTGCACTTTCAAGGTATTTTCTGAAATGTTTGGCTGCTTTGGGGTATTACAATACAGTGGTAAAATTTGTGAGACTACTAGAGGTTGTAACAAGTGGAGAACTAAAAAATGGTGAAATTGCAAAATATAAGACAAGGCAGACAGGTGTGAGAACTATTTACCTGATTCGATAGCAGCTGCTGTCAATTTCCGTTTACAGATTTTTTTGATAGCAGCTGCCGCTTTCGGATTTTTTGATAGCAGCTGCTATCAATTTCCAAATAGGGAATTTTGATAGCAGCTGCTATGGGCCACAGGTATGAGAACTCCGCCCTGGTGCGTTATGGCGTTGCTGATTACCATATTTGCCTAGCCGCCCGGTTGTAGAAGTGACTTTGTTTACATGGTGCCCCCTTTTCTGGCATATTATGGTGTTACTACGTACGCAAAATCGGACACTCCTTGAGGAGTCATATACCGAAATAAAGCTCTATCGATCTTATCTGCGCGACCCGACCACCAGCACATGCTGCTTGGCAGTGGAAACTTGATCAATGATAGGTGACTTTGTGATTCAGTGTATTTCCGGATGTGGTGGTTTTTTGTTTTTTTTTTGTTTTTTTTTGTTTTTGGTTATCCATCAGACAGTAGGTTACTTTTCATATTCGATTTTATGGGTCTGTTTGCGCATTATCCGTAGCAGTAGTGGGACCATTCCGCTTTTTGGTTGCGACTCGGCGGTTGCATGGTTTGTAATTGGAGCTTTAGTGGCAAACATGATGATGTATATAAAAAACAGGACTCATATTGCCATGCAAAGCAATGGCCTGCAGCCTGCAAGTCATTTAATAAAGTATTTCATCTTGGAATGCTCCAGGCTTTCCACATATAATAAATATAGGATTTTTGTCTTTATTCCTTTGTTTGATCAAGCAAAATGAATGCATTATTGAGGGCAACAAAAATTTGCACTACCATGTTGCAATATGCTGTTTTGCACAGATATAAAAATTTATGCACTCACTGGGGATTGAACTCTGGGTCACATGGCTTTATGGAATCAGGCACACCAGACGTTATACACAGAAGGCAGCCCATTACACCATTACACCACAGTGGCATTATTATGTATGGAGCATAAAGCTACATGACCCATAAGTCAGCCACACTGCTTACACATCGCTTACACATTTACATTGCTTATCACCTGCCACTGATTCTGTTATCATACTCCCATCTCGCATCCTCCACCCACCTACAATGACACAAGGTCACAAAACTACAGGTTCCAATGAATGTATGTCTTCTGTAGGAGCTCTTTTCTGCTAAAGCTGATCTGATCTGTTCTGGCAGTTCGTGATTATATCGAGGGGGAGCTTGTTGACCAGCTCCTGCTAAGATACCTTGACAACCCGACATCTGATGCTGAGGCTACAATTCTAGAAGGGGCACCCTTTATGGGCCAGTTCCAGGAAGGGTCTGGGGTATGTCGGGTCTGGCTCCCAGATATCTATACCCCCTGCTGATATATCGTCACAGTGGCCTGAATTCATCAGACAGGCACTCAACATATACCAGATGGGCTCAGTTCATTATGGACTCTTTAAAGCATTGCACGATAAGGTGCTTGAGGGTAAAGCTAGCCACCAGGAGAGAAGGAAAATTGTGCGCAATCTTACTCGTTAATATTTGTATTATGCAAGCCAAATACATTATGGCTTAGGTTGATGCACTTCGTCTCTGTGCCAAACAGGTCTCTGTTATTGCTATTCTTCGGGAGGCAGCTACCTTTGACGATGCAGTGGTTGAGGTCCAGAAAAGATATGGTGCCCTTCTTGTTCTTCATGAGCGCAGATATATGAAAGGCCAGTTGAAGGATTACCCAGGGGGCAAGCAGCATAACTACAAGCGCTACTGTCCTGCTGTGGAAGTCTGGGATCAGGATACACCTGATAATGCCATCCTCTGCTGTGCAGAAAGTGGCTTCTATGTTCTTCCATTTAACCAATCAGCGATATTTGTATCTTCTAAAGCAGATAAAGGTATGTGACCCCAATTACATTTATTATTATTAAAAATTACTTATAATATTAGATTATGAAATTGAATTGGTGGTATTGAGGGATGTTCCTTGTGATGCCCCCTTTGTGGACCCACTCATGTCATGGTTGGAACTGGTTATCAAGACAGCATGCTGCAACCGGCGTGATGTCCGCGTGCATCTTTCTATTCTGTAAATTATGAGTTACAGACACTTCGACTGATCTCTTTGACAGCCAAGCCATCTAGGAAAGATGGTACAAATTGGCCTTAATATGGGGCCCTGCCATGCCCAGATTCTTGGATGGGCAAAGTCTTTTACACGGAAGCTGTCGAAGGAGGAGATGGTCGAGCAGGACACAGATTTTCTGGGGGGGATGAGCTTGTTGTGGGCACTCATCAAAGCTTACCTCCCTACAGATGTCACAAAGCCAGTACAAGATAAGCTGGATGGTATTTATCCTACGATGGCAATGCGCAATGTTCCAGAAGGTGCAGTAACTTTTCTTTTTCTTTTTCCATCAACTAGTAATGAAAATTGAGTAGGGTGTGGGTTCTCAATTTCGTTGGGTGATACAGACTATACATTTAGTCAAGCTTCTCGTGCCCCTCCTGAGGGAGTCGCCACAGTTTCATATGAAGCGTAAGTTTGTCATCATTACTTCTTTTAACACAAAAATTGATACCATTTGATGTAGCCCATCTCACACCAATGGATGCTCCACAATCTGGGCTTTTGCTTGGACTGTTCTTCAGAAGGTTTTGAGTCCCAAGTTATTGCCTGACAATCTGGGCTCTAACTTTATCGATTTTGGACTTGGTGTTGTTGTCCAAGGGGCCGCACACACACTAATGGCCTTCAAGCCAGCACATCTCCATGCTACTTCAGACTGTGGCAGCATTGTTTCTATGGGCTTGGCAATGAACTCAACCACCCGTGTCGAACATGCTTTGCTTGAGTTGGAGGAGAAGGGAGCATTAGTTGAAGATGGGGCTGACATTCCTCATGATGTACAGGAGGTGGATTAGAATTCATAACTGTAGTAGCTGTTCTTGATATATGTATGCAAATATACATATATGAAAAGCACTGCAACATATTTAAAATTTCTATTTTAGCAACTGTTTTAAGTGAGTGCGTTCAGTGAACAAACTGTGCTGGGTCAGCTGACCAGCACACTGTTCATCCAAACTATTTGCCTGGAAACTTGGAGTAGTATTTTTATCACACCCACCACCAGGTCTAAAAGCCCAGACGATTCCACACCATGTCTTGTAAAGAGGCCACTGTCCATGATTTTCATCTATTTGATGGATATTGAACATTAGAATAAAAAGTTTAAAAAAAAGAAAGTACCTGGTATTTCAACAAAGCTCCATTGCTGCAATGCTGCCTCCTCTGCCCAGGCGTAAGTGGCTGCTTTCTTGTGGAATGATGCTGGGGACCATGAAAAATGTTTCAGAATGTCGTCATGATGGAAAGTGGTCCCTGCACAATTGATTTGTAGCATGGATATTGCGTATGAGCACTCTCCATGTGAGATCATACCAAGTTTTTTGAGAATCAAAGCCATGGATTGGAAGTTTTTTGCCATACTGATCAAAGATGCATTATTGTTTGCACCTGATGCATATACTGCCTCTTTTTTTTTTTTCAGTATCTGTGATTCCACAGAGTATCACCAATTGATCAACACTGGGTGGTGTAGTTGGGGGTACTGAGGATGGAACATTCATATGTGGTGATGGCATGCCAGTGGATCCATCTGGATTCTGTGTAGCAGCATTTTTTGCCAAGAACTGATGCAATTCTAGATCCAGGCTAAATGATGGAGAAGCCTGGGCTCCAGATGTAGGAAAATCCATGGATGGAATGGGTGAAGGGCTATGGCTGTATGAGAGAGACAGCAAAGACAAAGATGAGGAGAACTCTGTAGGATGGAACTCTGGAGGAACATGTGAAGAGTGATAGCCCAGTAGATCCTGACTACCAATCTGTGCAGTTGGGAGGGATGGAGCTCGAAGTATTGCAGGAAATTGTGTTGAATTTGGGACCATAAAGATGATGATGAAATGATGGGGAAGATACATATCGAATGGTGCCGTCTAAGTACGCTTCTTGACTCGTGCCCCGCATCAACCTACCTATGCAAACCCACAAGGCCACGCAAATTTCTGGCTCTCCAGACGGGGTTGGTTCATCACACATCATCTTATAACAGTTCGGAATTAAGTCGTGTATGTTAACTCAAGCTTAATTGATACATAGTTACATGACCAACAACCGAAGGAATAAGTAGGTCCTCCGAGTCCACCATGCATAAGTAATAGTTTAGAACTCAAAAGGGAGTTAATATATAGAGAATCAGAAAGGATTAATCATTGTTTAGACCGATTCGGAAGCCTTACTGAATAATTAGGGCTGGATATTTCGAGGCTCTCTTTCGTTTCAGTGCGGATGTCGAGGATGACACGGCAAGTTAGGATAGAGTACATCGCTCGTTCGAACCTGTGAGAATAGAGGTGAGATAAGCTGATGACGAGATGGAGATGGAGAAGAGATTACGTTGAGAGAAGGTTGTGGTAGGCATACTAAGTGAGATGAGTTTGGTATAGACGGGAGGTTGTAGGTGGGGGGAACATACTGGATATATGAGAACGACGTTAATGGCCGACATGACTGGAGGACAAGAGAAGGGTTCAACGCTCTTGACAATGTAAACGAAGGGTAGAGGGACGAACCGAAGAGGTAGAAATAGTAAATCAGTCCGTTCAGGAACACCGCATTTGCGAGTCTCCGATGTGAGGATGTGGTCATTCTCACTACCAAACAAAAAACCTCAGTTCCAATTGCGCGCATGAAGATCGACAGGATACGCACGCGCCGGAAGTCCCTTGATCGCAATCAATATCAGCAGAACTGCACGATACGATGGGTAGAAGTAAGTGTCCATGTAAGTAATCAAGTGTTTTCTCACCTAGATCATAAGCCGTAACGAACACCCAACAAGCGAATAACATTGGGCTGCCGCTGATGTTGAAGCATCCCGCTGATTGATATCCGGCTCCTCGAGGGGGCGGAATAACCGTGTATGGAAAAAGTAAGCAATGAATGAATGGTACAACGCAAAAAAAAAACACTCACACGTCACGGATTTGAGAAAAAACCCCATGAAAGTGAACACCCCACCAAAGCATAGCGCCCAAAGAATCGGGAGGATGATGGTAAGCCTGGAATCTTTACCCCAGATCGCCCACGTTCTCATCGTTAGGAGGACTGGTTTAAAAGTGGTTAATTTCGTGGTTGGGGGATGTGATGGAGGTTGTCTTACTTTCGGTGACTGAAATTCCGATTGCGAACATCCCTAGTTTTCGGGATTAGCGAAAAAAAGGGGGGGAGAAGTGAAGATGAAGAGACGTACAGCCGTTGACTTGGAATGTTGTACGGCAAGCTTCTTCTGAAGAGCCGTCGAGAAGGATATCTGACGATAGGGTTAGTGAGAGATATGTAAGTGGTGATGCATTGATGACGAAACTTACAATACAGCACGGAGATTATGTCGAGGAAGGGCATGTATCGCGTTAATAAATAGAGAACCTTGATCGTGGTCCAGCGGGAACTCCATATATGCTCGACCTCGAGATCTAGGTTTAATAGGTATTCGTATAACTAATTGAGGGTGTTAGTGAGTATACGTCGTTGATGGCAAGGGGGGTAGGTGCGCACGAAGAGGCAGACGGCGGCGACTGGGTTGATTTTTGGTTAATAAGGCTATCCGAAATTCGGCGAGATTGATCGGAACGAACTGGTTGTGCGCTACCAAAAAGTTTTATCTTAGTTGTTAGGAAAGGGCGGAAGGAATACATACGTGACTCGTATTTGCATGATAAAGGAGCGAGATCAAACTGGCGAGACTGAACGCGGCCATGGAATAGTGACCGCCGAGAAGGAAACGCGAGGGAGGGGTGAGCGAAGCGTCGTTAATATGCTCCTAGTACTTTTGAGCGGGACTATCCACCATCATTTGAAAATGAGATAAATTAAGGGAGCCGTTGCGAATCTGGAATCTAGCCTTACCGAGTGTGTTATGTATTACCATGTGAAATAGGCTTGGGCTCGTACTCTCTTGTGCTGTAAAGATCGCTATAGCTGTTGAGTAGGTGAGAGGCAGCTATCAGCTGCCAAGACGACCGCCGGAGCCATAAGAACGACCCCTTCCCGTAACGAAATATATATCTAATAGAGCAGAGGAGGCGCCGCACACGGAGGCAGATCACAACATACCTTTAAAGAGCGACCTAAGAATCTAAGTTTCCAAGTTTCATGCAAGTATTAAGTGGGTAAAGGGAGACGAGGGGGCGGCGGTTTGACTACAGCAACCTGGGAATTGGCGTGTCGGAGAGGACTTTTAGAACGTGCAGTTGTTGAGAGGTTCCAGATCAAGATAGGCGACCATAGAAAGCGACTAATTGTGATAGGGGCGCTAAACCTCGCAACTTGACAAGTTTGAAATCTGTAGACTGATTACTGGGCGGTCTTCAGAAGGACTTGGAAGGCGCGACGCCATTTTGATAAACCTACCTCATTTGACGCTCTGCGGTTTGAATACCAATCATAAATGTACCCGTTGAGAATTTATAAAGGGGATGACGATCAGAGCGGGGGGGAGAAAGGGGGTGGCATACATTGCGTTCACGACGAGGAGGCGAGGCTTGAAAGTTCGTGAAAGCTTAGGTAATGAGCTTGAAGGGCGATAGGCCGCCCTCTTCCTTTGGAATATTTTTTGCCATGGCAAACAGTAGCTCGGTGAGTTCTTGCAGAAGTCGACTCGTTGAGTGTTTTAGGAGAACACACAAGAGGTCTTACTAAAAACTCTCGTCCTACATAGTGTATTTGAAATGGGGGATGATGCCAAACATTAGCTGATTTCGATGCTCCAAGACGACGGCGACGACATCACGACGACGACAAACATTTCACGCTAGCAACTACAGCCTAGCAACAACGGCTGTCTTCCTCTTTTTCACTTCTCGCCCATCGTCGCTCGCAAGTCCAGCCTTGTGCTCTGCGGAATTGAAAAGGCAAGTGCTGCGCTCATCGATCCTAAGCACGATGATGACTTGTCTAAAAGTATTTTTGGCCACCCTCTCCAACAGCCGAACGGCGCCGTTTGTTGGTGTACAAATATCACGCTGCAACCATCGATACGCCCACACATCTTCTTTATCTTGCTTGGTGAGCACTTCTTTCCTTTGATATGACCCCCTGTGTTTGTGGGTATCTGACGACGGGAAGGATAGAGAGCCTCTCTACTTGGACCACCCTTCATTCAATCTGAAGAAACGGGCGCCCACGAACTCCGATCTGTATCATCGCCCCCCGTCGACCATTCATCTCCGTTGACGGCGCTCATCACCCGTTTCACTTCGTCTCTGCGATAAGTACGTGGCATCACTCGGGGCACTCTTTTCATACACCACCAATACCACATGGGCTCCACAACCCCACCACCACTACCACCACCCCGCCCCATAAAAGGGCTCAACTTAGGTTCAAATCCCTTCCCGTCCCGAAAGGCCTAGGTTTCAAAAGTGGATCGGGGCGCAACAATTTCTCGCCTGCCCCCGGAGAACTCCCCATCGTCATATGCAAGATCCAAATTATCGGATGTACCCAGCTTTTGGCAAAGGACCGGAATGGCGCTAGCGATCCGTGCGTCTCTCTCTTATCCCCTTTCTCGTAACAAGCTCATCCATCTTGGTATAGATTCGTCGTCGTTTCGGTACTATTGATGCGTCACCAAACCCCCGTCGCCAAACGGACTTTGAATCCCGTGTATAACCCCAAAGACGCGACCTTCGAGTTCCCGCTCTACCTCTCCCTAGCTGATAAGCTCGTTGGAGTGGAGTTGGTGGTATGGGATAAGGACATGTTATCGAAGGAGTATCTAGGCGAGGTGGCTTTGTCACTGGAATCGTGGTTTAGAGGCGAGGGCAAGGAAGAGGCGAGGGCGAGGAAAATGTTTTGGGGTTTGATGAGCCTGGAAATAAGGTTCGTCATGGATTTCTCATGCGTTTTGACTTGGCTTACGGGGATGATAGCCTTTTTCTGTCGACCTCTTATCGACGCGACCCAATACAGCTGCTACGGGTAGCATTCAGCTCAAGATTGGATTCGTCCCTCCCCATGGAACACATAACCTTTTAGAGTACGATGAGATTTACGGAGAGTTCGTTAAGCGCTCTAGGCCTTCTTTGGTCTCGGCTCCTGCTGTACGATTTTGTCCTTGTCCTTTCTCTTTCTTCCCATCTAATGTACTTGACACTTCAGACAGAAGGCGTCGGCACCATCCGGTCACATCACGTCAACGGGAACCAATACGCTTTCCAAGACGACGGAGGGCTCTCTTCAGACGACGAAGATGAAGACGAGGAAGGCGAAGACGAATTCGTCGATGCCCACGAAGATCAAGCAGCAACCAACAACAACATCCCTCTCACAGAGCTATACACACCATCAACACCAACCGAAGCGGACAAGGCTTTACCACCGCTCGTCACCGCTGCTACCACGGGTATCAGGCCTCCCCCACCCGAACTCATCATTCAGCCAAGTTCTCCCGGTGGTAGCACGACGCCTACACACAGCGCAGCCCTCAAAACAGCCACACCGCTCACGCAGCCGACGCCAAAAGCGACGAGTGGTGGGTTCATGCCCAAGATGAAGTTTACGAGGAAGATATCGGGGCTTACTGGGATTGGCGGTCGCGGTGGTGGTCGTGAGGGGGGAACGAAGGCTCAATCCCGCTTGAGGAGTTCATCGCCTGTTCCTCGTCCCCCTGCTTCCCCCATACCTTCTTCGCCTGGGCTGGGGATTGATGGAGGGGATGTGGGTGCTGGTGGGAAGAAGAAGAGGTTTAGTAGGAAGAGTAGTGAGCCGTACAAGTTTGGATCGGAGGCTAATGATGTTGTGGGGATTGTTATGCTTGAGATACAGGGTGCTGTTGATTTGCCGAGATTTAAGAACAGTGAGTCGCCTTCTTCCTTCTTCTCGTTTGGTATTGGTACTAATCAAATTATTCAATCAGTGATGCGAACAGGATGGGACATGGATCCCTTCGTCGTCGTCTCCTTCGGCAAAAAGGTGTTCAGAACACGCGTAATAAGACACTCCCGCAACCCCGTCTGGGACGAGAAGCTTTTATTCCACGTTCGTCGATACGAGACGTCGTTCAAGGTGAACCTGGCGATATTGGATTGGGACAAGCTTTCGTCGAATGATTATATTGGGGATGTGAGCTTTGACGTTGGGGGCTTGGTGGAAAGTGCGCCGCAGCCTGATCCAGTTACGGGGTTGTACGCCGTTGATGAGGAGGGAGATCATCCCATGGTGGATTATAGGCTTCCGCTGGTGGGGAGTTCGTCTTGGGAGGGCAAGTCTAGTCCTATTTTGAGTTTTCGGTTCGTTTGTCTTCACTTCATACCTTGGTGGAGCGTGGTCTCACCCTCTTCGCAGAGCGAAATACCAACCCTACGACGCCCTAAGACAACGCTTCTGGCGTCAATACCTAAAACAATACGATACAGACGACACAGGCGCCCTATCCCACCTCGAACTAACGTCCATGCTCGATTCGCTCGGGTCGACGCTCACCCAATCCACCGTCTCCTCATTCTTCACGAGGAACGGGAAAAGGAGGCAGAAAGTGACGAATTAAGTTTCGAGGAAGCTATCAAGTGTTTGGAAGACGAGCTTGGGAGGCCTGTGGAGGAGAAACGGAGGGTGGACGTTGATGCTGGGGAGAGTTGTGTGCCTACACCCGTGATGGATGCGTCCCTTGCTGATGGGCAGGGAAGGGAGCTGAAGCTTGAGGACATGGATTTTTCGAAGGATCAGATTGGTGTGGGTGCCGGGGGTGCTGCTGCGCAGGAATTGGGCGATGATACTTCTGATGACCCTTTGTCGTCTTCGGGTGGGAGTGCGGGTGTTGGTGCGGGGACGCTGTTACTGCCTGAGGAAAAGAAGAAGAAGAGACGGTTCAGGAAATCGTCGGCTTCTTCCTCTAGCGATCAAGTTAAGCTATATGGACAGAACTATGTTTTTCGTGAATGACAGACTTTTCTTTCCGGGTTGGCCAAGTAATATCATATCCATCTTGTCATGCTCAAGCTTGACATCACGTATTTGCGGTCAGTTGGGTGATGAAATTAGATTAACCTGGATCTGTATTGGATTTTCAAAGAACCGGAAATTGGGGGCATGGGATTCAAGATTCAACCATGTCGAAAAAAGGTACAGTCAATGTTTGACTGCAGAACGTAGATTGGATTTAATTATAAGCTTAATCTAATATCTAAATGTCGCTAAGCAGCTTCTGACCAAAAGGGAAAGCACTCATTCTCAACGGTGTTTATGCTTGGGGTTCAAGTCCTGTCCATCCGCCAAAAGTGCAGGTTCATCCGACTTGGGAGGTTCTCCCATCGCTTGCTTCAATTGCACACTATGTAAAAACTTTATATAAAGCGGTTGAACAAATATAGCACTACTAAAAATGTTAAAGTTGTACATCGCATTTTACAATAACGAAGTGACATAATTTAAAATTGTAAGCGTTAACGGCACTCATAGGATGGAAATCTGGTCCATTTCAAACTCTATGGTGTCGAATTCGGAGACAAGACCAATAAAGTCTAGTATCCATCAAGAGGAATGCCAAATATAAATTGGGGAATAGTATTAGACAAACACATGACAAGGCGCCTCACAGCAGTCATATAACAGAAAAACAAGACTGTACGTCGATAACTGAACAATCATCAGTCACTGGACGGAAAGAAGCGGTGGTGTTTCCAAACTCGCTGGCACATCTACACCCTTGCAGGAAACATGTGCCGCAGTCCCTCCGACCAGGGTCACCTCTGAATCAGACGCGCTGTCAGAATGTGTCGCGGTCCATACATCGCTCGCCCACTGCTTCAAGCCCTCAAAGAACTCCTCGTCCTCAAACTCGTCATCCTCGTCATCCACAAACGAATCGTCCACATCCTCCTCGTTCCCTTCATCGGCAAGCTCAAAAGCCTTGAGGCAAGAAGCCGAGTCCCAAGGTGTGAGGGACTCGGCAGCGGCCTGTTGTTGTCCCATCATCCCACCAA
Source organism: Laccaria trichodermophora (assembly GCA_018417955.1). Lineage (NCBI taxonomy): Eukaryota > Fungi > Basidiomycota > Agaricomycetes > Agaricales > Hydnangiaceae > Laccaria > Laccaria trichodermophora. The sequence continues at coordinate 750,850 of JACTVC010000029.1, read as the reverse complement.
AAGAGCCGCAAGCGTCATCTTGAGCCTGGCCTCCCCCGTCCTTGAGCTCAAAAGCCTTGAGACAAGAAGCCAAGTCCCAAGGTGCGAGGGACTCCGCAGCGGCCTGTTGTTGCCCCATCGCACCAAATGAGCCGGCAGCATCATCTTGAGCTTGGCCTCCCTCGTCCTTCCCCCCATAGGGCATACCCCCACCTTGGGGACCGCCATCTGATCCAGCTTCTCCGGGAAGATGTGTCCGCCCTGCAGCTGACTTTGGCTCTTTGCCCCCTTTAGTGAACCATGTCGGGGGCGTCACTGTCGTCCAAGCCACATAGATATTGCGCACAGCTGTCATCACGAATTTCTGCGTAGGCAGCAGAAAAGGAAAATCATGTTCAAAGTTGATTGCATCCATGCCGTATAGTTGGTGGAGTTTCTTGCCAGTGTTGACGATGACAAAGTGGTACGGGACATGGAGCTCAATGGGCGGGAGAGCGGTGAAGGGGTACACGCTGTGCTCTATGAGATTGGGATCGAATGGGCCAAGAGCGTTGCCGGTATAACGTTTGATTGACCACGAGTCCTCCATACCAGAAAGAGGGATAAGTTGATAGCGGAACTTGCAAGATCTTCCGTAGAACTAACGATGGTCAGTATTCGTTCTTCTAGCCAGGGTGGAAATTCACACACAGACTCTGGGTCCTTCTGTACATTCATTTTGTCTCTTGCTTCAGGGAGGACAGGGAAGATAAAAACATTGCCGATGTAGGTGGCATGCATACTACCAAGGATATCGAGGTCAACCGGGAGCCAAAACCACCCAACCGGGTTGGACGCTTTCGTCATGTCGAACCAGCGGTGGAGAGTGACACGTACTGAGCAGAACATGAGTAAGTCGAAACAGTAGTAAGACGGTCACCCACTAATTTGGAGGTTCTTCCTCGTGTCAACATTCAGACTGTAGTACTTCCTATTCCAAGACCATTCCAAACAATCCATCTGTTGTCGATCAAGTAAGATTATGTCGGCCCCAGAAAAAGAATCTCAATCACCTCTTTTGAAGGTGTTGAGCCACCCATGACATGGGAGAACTCGAGGATTGTCATTTTGTCGCTGACACCGGAGATGAGGCACTTGGGTCGATGACCCTCTGTTGGCGCCCCATGGACAGCCACAGCTTCCCGAATCACATTTGACTTGACATAGGATGCCAAGGTGGACGCGGTCTTCCTCTTCTTGGGCGTCTGATCTTTGACGTTGCGTTGAACATCGGGAATATAAGGTTGGTCGTCATGGTCCAGGCGTCGCTTCCGCTGCGTGGGGGTTGATTGCCGTTCTGCCTCCAAGTCGGTCGGAGGATCTTCTGCGTCCACCAGCTGCGTGTGTGTATCTGAGCGTTCAGGAGGCGTCAGCGAACGATTTGACATAGTGAACGTCTAAAGTGATAAGCACAAACACAATAGACGCGATGACAATGTCAGTCACATAATGTGACATTGTGTGACGGAAGGGTAACGATCCTTACCTAATACCTGCAACTTATAATTAAAGCCGTGATGTTCTTTCTCTTCTCTTTAAGGCGAACGCGTCGCAAAACTCACCCGTGAACCCGCAACCAGGGGTAGGGGTTTCCGCGGGTCTGACGGGTCTGGCGGATTTGGCAGGACAGGTATATATTATAAATACTACATTTCTTGAGCACTCTCATATTTACGAGGTCGAGAATGCATGAGCATGTAACATCTATGCAAGCCCCAATTTTCTATGCCCAAGTTGGGATCCTTCACGTCCCCACCTCAACATAACAACTTACGACACCTAATTTAGCAGTCACCTGGTACTTTCCACCTCTTGTCAATGGAGTGACCCACTTTCGGGGATGGTGCATATAGAGCTTGAGATGTTTTAAAGATAAAGATTCGACGAAGATGGAGAATTTTGGGCTGGGGATGAGGGTCAACCTATATCTGAGATCGGGATTTGACTAAAATCCTACAATAGGTGGGCTTCACTTGGCAGGGGTATTGATGACGGCCAGGCGATGGTGTTGTGGAGGTCCGTTGGTGGGTTTGTAATGGTGATGAACCTGTAAAGTCCAGCGAGGAAAATGGAACAGAAGAGGTGAACGCAGAGAGCACATCGCCGCTCAAACGATCTCCGGGGTGAATATAAATCGGGCATGCGGAAAAATAGGATGCGAAGAAGGATTGAGTAGCAGCGCACGAGGTATGCGGAACCAACGTGGAACAGATGAAATAACACAAAAGTATGAGCGTGACGTTGGCGACTATAATGAAAAAGATAGAATGGAGGCTCCTGAGGGAGACTCACCTCGAGATGGTATTTCGCCGGTTAGGACACGCACAACCACACCGCAGACGTACTCGAGAGTATCTGTGGCTGTCGTTGACCAAAGGGCTGGCCTCGGATGTTGACACTGCGCTTAATGTCAACCTCTCCAAGCGCGAAAATGGAGTGCTGTGTTGGAACGTATGACTTGTACCCACTCACCCCACCACGATCCCAGTTTCACACTGTCCAAGGACTTGACGTGGGCGCCCTTGTGCCATTGTCTCCTCATGTCGACCATAACCCCATGTGGGAAGACGAGAGTTGACGATACCTTTCTCTGTGCATGCAAAATTGTGGAATGTTGGAACGCTTTGAAGGATGCGAAGTTCAGGATGCATTTATCAGTCAACGGGGGTAGGACTGAGGTGGTGATGAGACGGAAAAGGCAAGAAAAGGCGGTAAATACCTCATACTTTGACGATGAGATTTGTGAATGTCCTCGAGTCTGAAGAGGGCTATCGGATATCCCAGAACACCAATGCCAACTCTTCGATACGCAACTCAGGGAAGCTGAGTGGCCTTGTGACATCGGTTAGACTCCGCCAGTTGAGTTGCGCATGTGAATGATGACAAGTGAACAGTTGCCGACTTTGAAGCAGCTCAATGGTGTTGTTGCTGTGAGGAGCGACGCCAAGAGACTGATGAAAAACGCTCGGGTTTAGCCGGATGCGGTTTTGCTCTTACCATCACTCCTCCAGACTCGAGCCAGACTGCGCCTTACAATCATGCCCTCTTCCAAAAGACGTATTCCACTGGTGGCCGTCTACGTTTCTTTCCGATATGATAGATAGCAATCAGCTACCATCAAACTGACTCGCCTCAGCTCAACTAGATCAAATCTTAACCTTTCTCTGAATTTGAAGGACGGTGTGGCTTCAAATCGTTTTCATCTCACCATGTTTGTTGAATATCGCTTCCCGTCTATGTTCTAGAGACTCTTTGGCTTCACCGATTGATCGTCCGACTGAAGGAGTAGCCATCGCGATGGCCTGAGCCCTCTTTGTCTGTACACGAACGAATTGATTTCTCATTCATCGCATTCGACCTCAGTGTCCCAGAATATCAGTTTCTTCATCAAGAATTGTGAGGGACTACCTCTCCGCTCAATAAAGCTAACGCCAACCAAAAGGCGTTTGTGTCATGGCACCCGCTCCTGATAAACAACTTGGCGGCTCCCATGTACACTTATCGAAAAATACACAGGTAAGCATCTTTCCGTAACGTGTTCATTCTTCGGAAAGGTAAACATGTCATTCCAGATTTTCATCACCCGACATTCCCGGATAAAATTGGTATAAAACCCCTCTTCTTCTGTGGTACTCATCTTGTATTCATCTCTAGCCTATACTATCCCTCAGTACGTCCCTTGAAATCCCACCTTTGATTCTCCACTCATGGTCAGACCTCAATCAGTAAACGCAACCACAGAACTCTTCTGAATCGCCATCAAGCTCATCACAACCCTCTACACCGCGGCTCCTGTAACAATCATCAAGGAAGTCTTCAGCAATGCCTGCAACTCGCCGATCCCGTTCTGCATCCAGGGATACACTGCGACGCCTTTCAACTTTGGTGCTCCCGACCAATGCTGGTGGTGCCGCCAGGACATTCCAGATGCATTTGGGTGTTACGGTAAATACTTCTTTCTATCGACGACCAGAACACTACTTTGGCTGTACCCACCTCCCTTAATGCACCCTTACGCTATGACAGGATTAGCATTGTGCTACTCCGCCATCGACACATTTTAACTTGCCTCCTGCCGGTTGAACATCACGACGGGAGTTTATCGAACTTTTGTTATTGAATTTAGTGAGTCTTTTTTTGTTGCATTGATGTGGCAGTCCTAGATAGTATATTACCGTCACATCTTTGAAAAAGCACTTACGATCCACTCCACATATTCAGTTTTCGTTCAGGTCTAGAGGAAAGGAGCTCCAAGTACCATCGCTGGCTGGGGTCAGGTCTGTTTCAAAGTAGAAACAATGGTTTGAATTGGCTTTCGAAGCCTCCTGCCAAGGTCCTAAGTATGTATCAGCAAACCTTGACAAGTTCAGGCGGCTTCGAGTCCCACAGTCGCCCCTAGGTATCTATATCGAGAAAGCTGCCAGTGGGTTCGTCGTTCTATCAACGTTCTATTCAAGGGTATGCTAGTTTTCTTTTGAAAGGTATGTTAGCTTTATGTTCGTCTCATAGATTTACACATTTATTTAGACGTTAACTAATATGTTGATTGACGTCGAGGTACATGGAATGCGGAGGCATATTAACTTGCTTTGACCGAGTCGCGTAGGAACTTCTTGGAGTTTTCGCGATTCCGAGTGTAGTGCTTTGAAATATACAGGGTATGTTGGTTTCTTCAAAAGTCTTTCAGAAATGCTGACTTACCGTCGTCTAGCACATTGTCATCCTCCTCATTGCCCTGTCTCCTCCCTCAAACCAAGAAGATGTATCGCTGTCCGCCAAACATCCCACTCTCGCCCAACGGAAGATGGGATATTGTACGGATCTAGCTCCTTCTCGTTGACACTCTCTTAGCCCTTCACATTATTTTGTTTCATTCCCAGCTGTGAGACAACGTATCGCTATCTACGTCTTGAGACTTGAACCCAGCGGACCTCCTCGAAGTTTATTGCGATTCCATCTCAGAGCCATTCTCAAACCGGTGATGGCAATCCGAGAAAGATCATGATAACATTCAACGCATTCAACTTCCGCCTCACACTCGTCGTTTCGCAGCTCTGGAACTGCCACACTATACTAGTGGACACCACCAACCACCATACGTATGGCCCCAGGGAAACGTTCATCGAAAGGAAGAAAATTATTCGTTCTCGATGGTATTTATCAACAGCCTGACCCTACTCAACTTCTATTTTCTCGTCGATCATCACAGTGTGTTTCGATGGTTCATGACGCTCTGGAGAGACTGTCGGGCCGGTAGAACACGTTACACGATTCGGGCTCAGTAACTGCTTGCGTACTTGCACATTCCCTCACCAACATACTCCGGCACGGACTCCCTCTTCTTTCTCTACTGCTGCAATTGCCTTCCAGTTCTCTTATCGTGATGTCTCTCTTAGAGCGTAGGCGCGTCACTCGTGACGCCTACTACAACGAATGCAGGGATCGACGAAATCTTTTTGACGAACGCGGCCGACGACTCGTCCAACCGTCTAATATAGGTGCCAGGGCCAGTTGCCCGAGGCCGATAGTAAGACGCGGGGTTTGGCGTCGTGGCGTCGCAGGTATGAGGGGGAACGACCATGAGGACGCAGACGAGAGTGGCGACAGTGAGCAGGAGGATAGTGGTGGAGAGGAGTCGGATACTGAGAGCGGGGAAACCGAAGACTCAGAAGATGACGAGGATGAAGATGATACAGAAGGTATGTCTCTTCCATCCCATTTGTGCACAGAGCCAGTAACTGACTCTAAAGGGAGTGCAGAGGATGTTCGCCAAAGAGGTGGTACGATTCCTAATCAACCTGGTAATAAGCTCCCAGCATATCTTCCAAAAATTTCTCACTCATTCGGCGTTTGCACCAGAATCCTCCTCCTGCCCTCGTCATTCTCCTCATATTCACCTCCCACGAAATCCCTCCCCTCATCCGAAAATGGCTGGGCATCAACAGAGGTCTTACGAGCGGTGGATCCCACCGTAAGAAACCAACCGTCAAACAAATAGGGCTCAGGTCAAAACATCCAAGGCAGTTGACCATCGGTATGATATTTGGCTGCCAGACAACATGGCATCTCGCCAGAAAGGGAAACTACACACGATTTGATTCAAGGAGCTTTCCCTTTTTTTATGCATTAACCCACCAACTCTCTGTGCTTGACTGCAATCCACCCAAACTAGCGGTGAAGCTTAGTCTATGTACTACTGCCATGAATTGTCTTCTTTGCAAACCAGGCCGCTGTTTCGAATGTCGACGTCGCCTTTGTGATGGATCTACAATTCAGCAGATGGGCGCTTTAACGAGTCCTCTCTTCTTTTGCAACCCTTCCACTCTTGTAATATCTACGCGCTGCTGCTCCTCCCCCATCACTTGCGTTTTGGCAAAGCTTGTAGATCAGTTAGCCTGGAATGCCTGAGTTGTAGTGAACAACAATTAGGCATCATTGAGCAATGAGAATGAGATATACAGTACATAAGCAAGAAACAAACATCCGTCAAGGATCAGATTATCCGATCTAGAGGGAATGTCATGTACAGGTAGTTGAAAGTCCGAACACATCTCAAGCTCCACCCACTCCTCAAGAACAGCATCAACATCGTCCACCGTATCATGCCTTACACCATCCACATCCCACTAACCATGACCGCAAGACCCACCGCCACCATCCCTACAAATCCACCCCCAACCAACGTGCTCGCACCGTTGTTCTTCGTCTCACCCTTGACGTGGTCCCAGTCGAGCTACTTCCAGATGCATTAGCAGGTGCAGTCGGCGCAAACGTCGCGCTGGGGCTGGCTATACACGAAGACGCGACGCTAGTGGCGGAGATGGAGGTGGACGCATGAGAGTTGACGGTTCCGTTGCCTGCGAAACTGCATTACGGTTTTGGGACTCGTATTTGGAAATGACGTGGCAGAGTTTGACGGCTGCGAAGAGGGGTGGTTAGAGGGAAAGACGATGAAATCAGGCGATGAAACTCACTCGGATCATACCCCGAGACAAGACCGTACATGCCATCAGCACCATTCGCGGGAAAATCGGAGCACGTTCCACTCGAGCAGCTCACAAGCGGCATTGATCAACTGCCCAGCAACAACCATATAGTCGCTAACGACAGGGGTGAACGGACAACTCAAGGTATTCTGCAAGTACTGCAAGCCACCAAATTGGGGGTGGCAGGTAAAGTAGTCGATCCCAAGAACGTGGTGCTTTGCGTTGGGCACGCGGGAAAGGCATCCGCAACCGAAGCTTGAGCAGGAGAGTTGTGAGCAGCAGCAGCGCCGTATTGAGTGGCGAGGTTGGTAAAGTCCGTGGAGGTGTAGACGGTCTTGTTGTCAGATGACAGTGTGATTATGCTCAATCGACCTGCTGCGCTGGCTGCTGGGAAATGGGAGAAGGTGATGCCCCCATACCAGACGGGAGACATGTTGGATGACAAAAGGGCGCCTACTTCTGAGCAGGGGCGGGCACCGGAGGGAGGGACACAGCCATACTCAGAAAAGTAGGCTGCGACGTTGTACCCAGCGAAGTTGTTTTTGGTGTCGGGGTAGGAGCCTGCGAAGGTGGAATTGCCGCACCACTCGCTGTGACGTGTGACGTGTCAATGGAGAGCGGAGGATGGGGAAGAGGTGGAATACTAACTAGTTGTTGAGGTTAGAGAGGTCGATCCCGGTCGATCCCGGTTGACCCAGAGTTGGTGTTTGAGGAATTACCCGGTCTGGGAAGTTGTCCGCGCCGTCGATGGCTGCGTAGCCGATGAGAAGATTGGACTTTTTGGCAGTGCTGATGGGGGAGAATGTGAGAGGGACGCCAGTGAAAAGAACGGAATGGATTACAGCTATGCCTTGAGGTCTCGAGAAGCTGCTTTTACGAAAGGAGCGACGTTGGTGTGTTGGATGAGCTGTTGATGAACCCGTTTCCGACGTTGTTGCCAGGAGGTTATGGTGCTTGCTGAAAGCGTCGATGGTAGCGAGGTATTGATCCAAAAGTTTAGTAGACCACGCAGGCGAACTGCGGTCAATTGAGCCATTCAAGGAAAGGGTGAGGTTGATGCTGGCGTGCTTTGTCAGGTAAGGGGTAGGGTATGACGGACGGCACGAACCTACATGGTATAGATGCTTGCACCGCTGAAGGCGCTCATGCACAAATCGTGGTTCTTCGTTGAATCGACGCTGTACACACGAACGGTGTTCACGCCCAGTTGTTGTAGGTATAGAGGGTCACGAGCGCATCTGGATGCATCCGCGAGAGGTTCAATGTAAGTCGAAGGCTCGCCAAACGGTTATCAGCAGAGGTATCAGCGACAAGGCCTAAGGCAAGTGAGCAATAAGCGAGACAGTGATGAAGATGAAGTGACCTTGTTGCTGGTACTTGATATAAAACCTAGATCCGTTCGCCGTATAGAGGTAGGTATTGACCTGTGCGAGAGACTTGTGAATTGGCGTGTATCTTGTATGCCAGGAGGGGGGTTAAGACGAGGGAAACGAGGGCAGGAGCCCCGAACGACTTCATGCTGAGGGAAAGAGTGTGGGTTCGGCGCAAGCAAGTGTGCCACTACTAGAGCCGCACTCACCCTTCTTTTTATTGGATCTTGGCCTTGACGTTGTCGATAGTGTCGGACGATTCGACCTCTACCATCGTCGAGAGTGATCATCGTCTCACTCGTCCCATCAACATTCTTCGCCTTTGTAACAACATTATCAAGGCCGATCCCATGGACTAGGCAATGACACCCTTTGCGATCTCTCAATGTTGGGGTCCTCGACTTTGCGATCCTGGTTGGAGAGATCGGTGCTGGAGAAGGAGAGGGCGTCGACGCTTGAGGTGTCGAACAATCGAAGAAGTTGGAGCAAACAACTCGGCCCGGAAGTCGCAGGACTTGTTTGCGTTCCTTCTCCGAGTCATTCCTCACTAGAAATAATGATCGATTTCACAATGTTGCGGTGTTTAGTTTGAACACCGGGCTTAGGTCGTGACCTTTCTTCTTTCAGATTTAGCTTTTGACGTCCTGTCCCGTCACTGCCCTCCGCCTTCCATAAATACACAAAAATGCCACGGCGAGAGTCCACGATGAGCGATATTAGCGTCAGGCTTACGGAGGACGACGTCAACGGCAATGGCGTGGCCCGGTTGGCTCTGGTATCATCAGCGCCAGTGAACGGGGATTCGACGATAGCTCCTTGGTTGGATGTCCCAGTCCGTCTTCATACATACAAGAAGCTTTTTTATTAACCTCTTTTTTCTACAGCCAACACCTCCACCAAAACCACCACCCCGCCCCTTTGCACTAACCTCAAAGACATCCCTGGCCTCCCTCATATTACTACGGCAAGGCAGCACGTCTAGCCTTCCTCGCGGAAATCGACCTTCAGAATCGTTCCAGAGTAATCTTAGCATAACCGACACATCCAGTCTACATTCAGCAGACGATGACTCCTGCATAACATTCAACAGCGGCTCCTCCTCAACTGACTCTGGCAAAAAGTCATCGTTGACAAATGTATTTTCGAGGCTGAGGAGCAAGTCGAGCAAGCCTCAACTGGTGGTTGAGCATGATAATGGTTCCTCCGGGTCAGAACATCCTTCACTCCGTCCCCCTGCACCACCTCTCCCAGATGCATATGTCTCCTTTCCCAATGTCAGCCCAGCCCCTTCCATCCTCTCCCTCGCCTCCGTCGCTTCATCCCAGAAACGGGAAAAACGCGATAAGAAGAAGAAGAAACCGTCTCAGACTCTCGAGTCCCCATCACCGCCACCAAAAGACGACGAGCACCGACACATGCTCGACACGGATATCGACAAAATGGACGGCATTGTCAACTTTGGCAAGGTCGGTTTACCAAGTAGTGGCGAGTCAAGCGCGAATGGCCACCTCCCGTCGGATTTGGGCCCTCCGGTCTTCACCAACCCATTTGTACCAACCTCCGCCTCCGACAAGTGTAAAGCAATAATACCCATGGATTACCGTAAAGTCTCGCCAAAGACCGTGATACCCCCCAGATTCAACCAGATACCGAACCCATCATCAACGTCAAATCTTAACGGGGATGGGCCGGGCCCAACGTGGACTCCGCCAGAGAGTTGGGCAGTGGAGAAAGAGGAGGAGGGAGGGGATCCGGATGCGGGGGAGTCGAGCTCGGATGATACTGTTGTTGGAGGGAAAGGGAAGGGATGTGCGATGAACGGAGACAGAGGGCCGAAGCAGCACCGGAAACGAAAACAACCTATCAAGCAGCCGCAGCAGAGGTTGTCGATATCATCGGAACGCGCATATCGGATTCAGATCTATCGTGCTAACAATACCTACCATGTCGTCTCGATACCCTTTAATGTGACGGTCGCGGCATTGACGCCAGCTCTTAACAAGAAATTACTGCTTGGGGATGATCGAGTACAACATCGTTTGTATTTGAAGGAACGAGGAAGAGGTATGTTCTCTTTCTTCTTCTTGCTTCTGCCCCTGCTCACCGCATATGTAGAGCGAATACTCGCTCAAACAGAAAAGCCAGCGGATATAGTTAGGCGGCGGTTGGAACAAGCTGGATATGACCCTGTTGATGGATTGGAGCTGTTGGGCGGTGAAGGACTATCTTTCCTCTTGAAGTTTGTCTATCAAAGCCAGCTTCTTGGTCCTGCGGTATGTACCATCTTTTCAAACAAACCTCAACAATGTGCCTTATTCATTCACCAGGAGGAAGAACTCAACTTTAATGACAATTTCGACTTTATTGACCTGACAGGTCGAAGTTTGCGGACGATCCCTGTCATTCTTCATCAGCATGCGCATACTATTGTATCACTCAAGCTCTCGCGAAACCCCATGCTTGAAATCCCTCTAGACTTTATCCAATCATGTTCCGTCCTGCGGGAACTCCGCCTATCGAACATGGCAATGAAGAAAGTTCCTCAGAGTGTACAACATTCAACAACGCTTCATCGTCTGGACCTCTCTTCAAATCGTCTTGGAGACCTTGAGGATGCTTATCTAGACCACATTCCGGGCCTTATAACACTATATATCCAGAACAACCAGATAGAAAAACTTCCATGGCATTTCCCCCGCCTCCGCTCCCTCACCACGCTCAACATATCCAACAATAAATTCCAGACACTTCCCATCCTCATCACCCAGCTCAAAAACCTGCGCGACCTCGATATTTCGTTTAACATGATCTCGGATATACCGGAGGAGATTGGCCAGCTGCAGAACCTCGAGCGGCTCATCATTGTTGGGAACCAAGTCGTTAGATTCCCCAGGAGGTGTGCTGATTTGAAGAGGTTGCGCATTTTGGATTGCAGAAGAAATCAAATTTCGGACCTTACCATCATCTGTGCGCTGCCCCAGTTGAATCAGCTCAGCGCAGATCATAATTCTATGCATGGTCTGGATCTGGCGCTTGGGATACACCTTACTAGGCTTGACGTGTCACATAATGATATCACCCAGGTCTCGCTTATCCCGGTGGGAGGGCCGATGATGGCGTACGCGTTGACTTCCCTCGACCTCTCCTACGCCAAGCTATCGTCATTGGAGGACATCGCTCTCGGGTGTCTGTCGACTCTTTTGACCTTGAACCTCGCGCACAACTCGTTTCGCTCTCTCCCTGATACACTGGGCGATCTTAGCTGGCTGGAGACGCTCTCTGTTTCGGACAACAAGCTCGACGCACTTCCTTCGTCGATTGGTCGGCTGCAGAAGCTGGAAGTCCTCGATGCGCATAATAACAGCTTGACAGATCTTCCGCAGACTCTCTGGAATTGCGCGAATCTTACGAAGATCAATGTGACGTCGAACTTTTTGGGGTCGTGGCATGATCCTCCGGTAAATGTGGGCGTCGTACAAGAAGCTTCTTCTCCTCCTCCTTCAGTTGAGAACAACCTTTGCGTGCCAACTATTGAGAGGAAGACGTCGACGACGTCGTTAACCGTGGGCGGGAACCTCCCACCTCTTGTGTATTCGCTTGAAAAGCTCTATTTGGGAGAGAATAGGTTAACGGACGACGTCCTCCAGCCGTTGATGATATTCAAGGAGCTGAAGGTTTTGAATCTGTCTTTCAACGAGATTCAAGAACTTCCGCCTTCGTTCTTCCGGAATATGACGCAGCTTGAAGAGTTGTATCTTAGTGGGAATAGGTTGGCAAGTATACCGACAGAGGATCTGCCGAGGCTGAAGTGCCTGTCTACGCTTTTCTTGAATGGGAACAAGTTGCAGACGTTGCCGCAGGAGCTGTGCAAGGTTAAGAATTTGACGAATTTGGATGTGGGGAGTAATTTGTTGAAGTATAATATTAATAATTGGGAGTTTGATTGGAATTGGTGAGCCCTGCTTTTTTCTTTCGTTGGAGCTGTGGATCCCTCTCTGATTTTTTTTTGCAGGAACTTTAACAAGAACCTAAAGTACCTCAACTTGTCTGGAAACAAACGTCTACAAATTAAAGCTGAGCCTACGAGGTTATATTCAAATCACCGTCTTTCGAGTAGGGATCCAACAGCAATAGGCCATCGAACGCTTTCCGGGTTTACAGACCTCACACAGCTCCGCGTACTTGGCTTGATGGACGTCACCATTACCACTACAAGTGCAGATGCAACAGTCGACATTCCAGACGAGAGCGATGACCGTCGCGTGCGAACCTCTTCGTCTACCGTCTGCGGCATGGCTTATGGCATAGCTGACGCTCTTGGGCGACATGATTCCCTCAACATGCTCGATCTTGTTCATGAGTTCCCTGGGCGGAAGGGAGAGGCTATATTCGCGATGTTCGGTCGATCGCGGCCGCCTTCGAGCCTCCTCCCAGGTTCAAGCGCAAATCGACTCTCAAAGTTCCTTCATGATCGTTTTGTCAGCCAGTTCTTGTTGCAGTTGGATGCATTGGACCCTCATCGGGGAGAGGTCATCCCGGATGCGCTCCGTCGTACTTTTTTAAAGCTGAACCAGGACTTGCACGACATGCTGTTTTCGAGTAATTGCAAGATGTCGCAGTCGAGTGGGACGACGGGGACCAGCAGCAGCACGTTTGTGGATCCTGCTACTTTGAGAAGCGGGGCGTCTGGCATTGTGCTTTATTTTGTGAAGAAGACGATGTACGTGGCCAATGCTGGGAATGCACTGGCCGTTGTGTCGAGGCAGGGTGTGGCTCAGGGTGTCTCCAAGAAGCACGATCCGTTTGATAGGAATGAGACTTCTCGTATCCGTGCAGCTGAGGGATGGGTGTCACCACCTGGACTTGTCAACGACGAAGTGGACGTGTCTAGGTCGTTCGGGTACTATTCGCTCCTCCCCATCGTTAACGCGCGCCCTGATATCTGCGTATGGGACCTGGCAGATCTCGACGAGTTCGTCATCGTGGCCAACTGTGGGCTGTGGGATTACATCTCATACCAAACTGCGGTGGACATTGCTCGCACTGTGGCGAGAACGGAACGCCCTGATCCTATGATTGCTGCTCAGAAACTTCGTGATTTCGCGATTAGCTATGGGGCGGACGGGAGTACGATGATCATGGTGATTTGGGTGGCGGACCTATTCAAGTCGTCAAGATCTCGACAGCCTACTTTGGATAATGTTGTTGACCCCCAGATGTACCGAACACGGAAGAAGGACGAGATTCTTGATCGCAGCATTGCTAGGCTCGATATCGAAGTACCTGCGCCGGTTGGCCATCTCGCGCTTGTGTTTACTGATATCCGAAATTCTACACACCTTTGGGAAGCAAATCCGGGTATGCCTTCGGCGATGCGGTTGCATAACAACCTTCTACGTCGCCAACTCCGGTTCTGTGGTGGATACGAAGTGAAAACGGAGGGTGACGCCTTTATGTGTTCGTTCCCCACAGCGCTGGCTGCCGTATGGTGGGCTCTCACGGTGCAAGTTCAGCTATTGCATGAGGCCTGGCCCTTGGAGCTTTTGGAGTGCGAGGATGGGAAACCCCTCGAGGATTCTCAAGGTCGGCTTGTTGCTCGTGGATTGTCCGTTCGGATGGGGATACACTGCGGTTCGCCCGTGTGTGAGCCAGATCCTATCACCCATCGGATGGATTACTTTGGGCCCATGGTGAATCGTTCTGCTCGGATCAACAGCAGTGCTGGAGGTGGTCAGATCATGTGCAGCACAGAGATCATCCGCGAGATCAATGCAAAGATTCTGGAGAGTGAGTCGGAAACAGATTACTCCAAACTTCAACCGCAGCAAGCAATCGACGCAATCAAGCGCATGGGTGTCGAGGTCATTACTGTTGGTGAAGTCAAGCTCAAGGGCCTTGAACTGCCAGAGCTCTTGACGCTCATATATCCTTTGGGCCTGGAAGGACGGCAGGAGTTGAAAGACGGTCCCTCTAATCCCAGTGCATCTGGCTCACGCGTTCAATTTAGTGCCCCACAGACACGTGAATTGGGAATATTGTGCCTTAGAATCGAAGCCCTTGCATCTGGACGTGTCTTCCAAGCGCCATCTGACCGCAAAGCTAGTCTTGAGACTATCAGCCTTGAGAATGAATCTGAGAGTCAGACACCCTCTGGAATCTTCAACGCCGATCCCGACCTTCTCTTACCTCCGATGAACGATCAGTCCTCTGACATGGATCTCATGCTGGTTCTTGATTCGCTGTCCGTTCGAATCGAGAATGCCCTCTCGACATTGGTTAACAAATTCCGCCCAACCAGTGTTGACAAGAACAAATTCCTCTCCGCGCTATTGGAAGGTGGCGTGCTTGAAGAAGGGACGTTGCAACACATCGCCTCTGTCCTACAAGGTCTTTAGCAGTTTTTCTTATTTCACGAATCACCATCGCTTTTCGCTGTCACTTGTGCTTTCAACTTTGTACTTAGACTATTTATTTTTTCCCTATTAATTCAACTAATTGACCGACAAATTTTCAAAAGCGGCACGGCCACATGATATTTCCCTCACCCGTTGTCTTTCTGTCATCGTTTTCTTTTGATTTAGATCAAGGTTTTTTACGATGCCACCTTTGCTCACGTTCTATATCCAAGTACTGCTACACATATCATCAAAACGGACAGCACTGAGGACATAAACAAGGGTTCTTTCAGATTGGTTACTGGTACGTCCCTTACTCGGCTTCTTTCTTCCCTGTATGATGTCCTTGGTATAGCCTTTCACTCGCGCGCAGATACTCTTCTAGACCAGGAAACATCGAACCCTCTTCCGAGACATCCTTCGGTCATAGTCCTTTGTCTACGAGGAGGAACTGACGAAGAATATACTGAAGAATCTGGGAATGTCTCATAGAACTGACCCGGAACGGTTAAGGTATTCCCTCCAAATTTTCCTATGTAACAGTTGTCATCAGAAAATGGAGGACCCTCCCATTTCATCTTGTCGAAACTCCTTTTCTATCAAGACTGCTTTTTTTGGGCTGTGAGCATTGTGTGGAGCAACCGTTGATGTTCGTATGATCCATTGTGAATGAGAGAAATGGTGTAATTTGGATAATTAACATGAACAAGAGGGGTGATATAACCACCTATAAAACTTAATAACCCTGGATAGACGTTGTCCCAGGCATCTAGCAGCGTATGAATAATGAGCAAAACAAGAGAGGCGAGGAACATGCCTTCCGTGATGATGCTTTTCCACGCCAGGTAAAGTAGCCAAACGCAGAGAGTTTCCAGGAGGGTGGCAATGAACGAACCATCTACCTTTCTTGCAGATCCCTGTTCCGCCATATTGTGAGCACCAAAAGTGTGCTTGGTTTATCTGAAAAACGTACAAAACATATCACTGGACCCAAAAGAAACCATACGAGTTGTGCGAAAATAAAGGAGATAGTCATAAATACATAAAGGACCATGGGTCTGTGTTCGTTCAGGACATTGACAGTGATCTGTGACATGATGACCATAAAGATGAGGGCGGAACTACATGTCTAAGTCACGGTGTGAAGGGAGAAGAGTAGAACTCACAGTGCTGGCGTCTTGACGAATAGAGGCATACTCTTGATTGTCGAAGGTGGAGTGGATGCACCGCTGATAGTTGTGGTGACACCTAACACGACGTCCAGTGAGATGTATACCGTACCACCAAATAAAATGACGGAGAAGGCATTAACAGCTTGGAAGTTTGAAAATGAAGTAGTAAAATATGATGGCGCAAATGAACTCACAATCGTTGTCACCAAAGTTCCATCAGCGACGACCTGCGTAGCGACAATGGCGTTGGCGAGCAGACCCCAAAAGAATGCTACGACGACGCCGGCATGAAAAGCAGTAAAAACGACCAACGCCATCGACCCTTGCTTCAAAAAAGATCCCGTCGTAAAAAGTTGAAGTGCGAGTGGGATAAGGTATAAGATTAGGAAAGTCCTAAATTCCAAACGACCTGCAAAATGGAAGGAATTAAGCAAGGATTAGGGAGCCAAAAAAGACGTGAGATGGGAGGAAATGTACTGACGGCCGTTTTCCGCCTGTTACGCCGGAAGAGTAACCCAACAACGATCCAGAAGCTGAGGGCACACACAACGATGTTCGCAATGTTGCCAAGAGATCTGGAGCCAGGCCCCGTGCGTGGAATACCGCATTTTGGATTGATGCCAGTAGGAGCAGTGTTTGGATCTTTCTATACTCCTGTGAGTGCTTTTGGGTCGACTCGTTGGAGCTGTGAAAAGTATTTTGAACGCAACGTAGGAGGACTCAAAGTGGCCTCGACGCACCTGTCTGTAGAAGAGGTTACACCATGGGTAACTTGGTGTACTTCTGCACAAGGTATCGAATCTCCCAAAGCCGGCCATGGAGAAGAGAACGGGGCACGAGGAAGAAGGGGGCTCGGGTTGAAAAGGCAAACATGAAGTTCGGAGTCGAAGGTGCACTGCTAAACTTGGCATGGACCGTGCCGCTCCACGTGGTGAAGAATGATTTTGTCCGAACCAATTTCCGAGCAACACTTTCCTAGGTGTTAGCTCAGCCATTGCCATCTAAACATTGCCTTTCATCGCGAATTCCATGGACTTTAGTTAGTTCGGAAGAAAAAGAGTCACGTGTCAGCGGTTGCGTCATTTCAATTTCCCCACGCCGATTCTTCACGCTACTCTCACCTCCACCGCTCCTCAACTTTTCCGTCTCTCGTCTCTCGTCACGACTATTCCTCTTACACCATATTCCGCATACACTCTCCCCTCGTCTTTGCCTCCCACTTCTTACACCAAGCCGTCCTCTTACCGCCGTTCCCAACTTCTACTCCCGTCTTGCCCCCTTCAACTCATTTGACTCTCCTCTTGCCACGCCTCGGCGTAATCGTCTTCGGCCCTAACGGAATTCTCAAATTCGCCCTCCCCTCCTGATGTGCACCTGAATGATGGAATGTTATCCTAGATGGAGGTCAACACCTAACAACCACTATCCTTAAGGACGGTAAATGGGTAATCGTTCTGGATTGGGAAAATGTAGGTATTTTTTAGTTGGGAATTTTAGCGTTCTATATATTGACGCCTCTGATTACCATTGCTACAGGAAACACAAGTCGATGTTTGAGCAGCTGGATAAAGATGGTGTAAGGCAAGAATCTTTGAGAGTCCCGAAGCACGTAATCGAGTTAAATACCGACGAGGATTTGAATTCAAAAAGGTAAGCAGCAAGCATATTATCGCGTAATTTCTTTCGTAAACAAAAACCCCCAGGAGGGCGGGAAGCAAACTGAGGCAGAAGCGGACATGTTCTACGGGTGCTCGATTGAGAATTGTGAAGGTTGCAGCTAGCGACATGTTCAATTATTCAACATATTAATTCTTTTCTTAAGAATCTCGAGCTGACTCGGAAAAAGCTTGTAGATGTTAGTCGTCATCAAGATAATGGCAGACACGCAAACGTTGTATTCTGGTTGTGGCACATGCAAGATTTACTGTACTTCAGGTATCAAGTCCGTGCAGACACTGAGTCCTGCCCCCTATGGCGAATTATCTACTGGATACAACCAAAAGCTTGAAGGACTCGTAGGTCTTAAACACGCCCTGTACACTGACCTTATTCGCAGTGCCATCCAACCTCAAGTACCTCCCTGGGGATGCGGCCGACTCAATGCCAACAATTCCCTGGTACGTTCCAGCAGGGTCATCCTTCTTGTGAATTTTGAATCGCTCCAAAGAAGGAGCGGTGTACTGAGCGTTGACAGTGCCACCGCCAGAGGCGAGGTTCTGGCCCGCGGTGACTCCGCTTGCATCGAGGCGGAGCAAAACGTTGTCGAAGACGGTGGACTTGAATGAGACAGTCCCATCATCGTTTACCACAAGAGTGTAGGTTTCGTAGGTACCGATGAAGGTTTGGGCGTTGATTGTGCCACCGCCAGAGCCGGTGAAACTAGTGACACCATGCCCGTCGAGACGGACGTAGTGGTTGGGGAACTGAACGGACTGAATCGCGACTAAAACCATGATCTACAACGATTGTAAGTCCATGCACAATGCGCAAAGATATGGGGAGAGCTCACGGTTTAGTGGGTTAGAGAGTTGTAGAAGGCGATTAGCTGCTAGATGCTTCACTCGGCAGAAACCTGGGCAACTGAAGTGAACTTTAGGCTGTTTTTGTACGCAAGCCAGCAGTGTTTTCTCGTGCTTGGGAGCAGTGCGAACTTCGGGCCATCAGCCGAGGTCAGCAAGCTCATCTTCCGTAACATTGTGCAGCTGACGACTCAAATGGCGTACTTACGCCGTGAAGCGCGACTTTTGTGAACGGAAAGAACATTACCCTACGTACCCGTCGGCTTTGGTGTCAACCCTTTTCATGTATCCTGACGAGACTTCAGTCGACTAGAGAGTATTGACCAGGATCTGTTCATACCACCAGCGCCTCCAAGGGATTCATTCCCTTCTTCCCTTACCTCATTCGCATTACCGCAAACTCCCGCGGGCGGCCCGTACGACGACGTCAAAATCTACGGTGTCGACTCATCGCCATTCGGAATTACCGAGAATTTTGAAGAGGCCATCTCTCCCCTAGGGGGTTTACTTATGTTCACAGGTTTCGCTCCCGTTGACTCAGTCTCAAGCCACTCTACATTTTCCAACAATCGACTCATGGCCATCATTCAGATTGACCCACACTTCAGAAGTTGTCTATGCCCCGAAGGAGTCTATATACAAACGCGTGGCTCTTGCAGGTTGTCCCTTTATCATTCGGAGCCTGCAGCCTAAGTACCACCAACCTACCACTGTCAATTCTGGTGCGATCGATTTGGCCTTGAATGCTATCGTAGTACACCATTCCACGCTCATTATTGCGTCTGCATTTTCTATTTCCCCTTGATCTCAACTCGACCTACCTCGGACAGGTCAGCAAATGTCCTTGAGTTCCTTATGTTTCTCTCTTAACCGTTATAGGATTATAACCATCGGTGTGTAAAAATTCGTTGAGACGATACAGCGGCACGATTTGGCCCAATCCGTCAGTAAAGCGTTATGTAAACCCGTTAAGTGCGAAGGCACAACTTGTTTTGGCTTGTGTATTGATCGATGCTCAGCAGTGAAAATGAGGGCTAGGTCGAGCCAAATCTAAAAAATTAGATTTGGCTCGACGATAGAGACATTTACAAGTTTGGCTGGATTTTAAACCCAGCCCCATCTATAGCCGTCTAACCGAATCTAATCTAAGAGTCCTAACTAACGAGAGTGAATTGCAGGTGGACAGTACGACCAAACCACATCAATCCAGACAGAAACTAAGTGTCTGAGCATATCGAATGGAATAGAGTGAAATCGAGACTTTCAAAATCCATTCCAAGACTTGGCCGTTGAGCAAAAGTGACTGAGAATGGCAAGGAGCGGCATAGAGTGCGCCGGAGACCTAAGCGAGCCAAATTGAAAGGTGCAACCGAAATCTCCAAGTCAGAAAAGAACGGAAAAGGCGAAGGAAAGACGACTTACCACACCACGCGGGTTCTACTTGGGTTCTACGCCATGTCAGGTACTTGAAAAACAGAGTCAGTGAGAAATTTAAGCGCAAGCAGTTGAAGTGACCTACTAAAACAGTCACTGGCCTGAGCGAGGCGATCAGAGAGCGAGGAGTGTTGATGAGGAAACGGAGCTTGCTTGAGGACCAAGTACGTTGCGTGCCGCTACGTAAACGGGAGTTATGAGAGAGTATTGTTCGAAATGATGGAACGTACCGTTTATTTTTTTGTCCCGCCACCAACCCGCCTCTGTTACGTACGCCGCATACAAATCAACTTAGATTCTTCACCAAAGCAAAGGGGATTCTTACTAGTTCCTAGCACAAATGCCGTCACATGGAAAACCGCATACAACGGTCGAAATACCCATCGACGACCTCTGGTCTTCTCCCTTAACAAGACTCATCTGCATCGTAGAGCGACTGGAGCCAGAGAGGTGACGCAACGGCGGCTGGCCGGGAGATCGTTTGGTGGAAGTATCGTGGAGACGGCGCGAGATAGTAATGTGGTGAGGAGGAGGAGGGCGACGGAGAGGCTGTGGGAGCGAGAGGGGAGTAATGTAAATAAAGAAAAAGTGCTGAGGCGTGCACGTGTTGTGATTTGGTGTGGGGTTGGGGAGTCGGTTTGCGCAACGGAGCACATTCGCCGGGCAAATTTCTCAGGAGTGCGTCGACGCAGCAGAACTCATGGGGTTTCAGACTGTTGCAGAGGAATTGGACGAGTGGTGGGATGGATTTCCTTCAATTTGCCTTCAATCGTGTCAAGCAAGGTGTCAAGCGCAGCTCGATTTGGATCGATGACGTTGGGTTGTTTATAATTAGCTCAGTGTGGTTCGGTTTGGTTTTCCGTCATTTTCACTGGGGCTCAGCGCTCAGCGCTCATTCCCAAACCACCATGCCACTCAGCGTCAAAACAAAGCGCTTCGCAGAAAAAGCCGCAAGGAAAAACGGAGCAGCAGCCACCGACGCTTCAACGTCGACCTCGACGCTGACGGGCTCAAATGAATGGGGAACCATCACACCCTTGACGAGTCTGCAGCAAAGCGGGGAGCCGGGAGGATCTGACGAGCATGGCCAAGTTCAATTTGGCTACTGATAGGTACGTCGTCGTCGTCGTGAAGAGTGAGCATCAGCTCCGAGCTGATTGCGATCCAGTGTCTTGTTCAGTATTTCTTACCAGAACCCCTCCAGTTGAATATGAAGGGGCACGATACGCGTACACACTGTCATTCCATGGCAGGCTCCTTATTGAAGTTACGGAAATTCCGCTGAACTACGGCCAGCGGTATGGCTTGTTGGGCGACAACGGTTTCGGAAAGGTATGTTCTGCTTCCATCTAAGTCACCTATTTACTCAAAATCTCCAGTTTACATTTCTGCAATTTGTTTCGGAGCGAGACATCGAAATCTCAAAACAAATTGACGTCTACATCGTCCAAGGGCAAGCCGAACCATGAGACGTCAATGCCGTGGTCTTTATCGTCGCCTCCGCCTGTGCTAAAGCCGCCCGCCTGGAAGCCTACACCAAGGAACTATCCGGACTCCGTTGATGAAGCCACTCTTAGCCTCGCATATGAAAAGCCTGAAGAGATGGACCAAGCCATATTTGAAACTAACGCCGGCTCCAGTCTCACACATTTGTCCTCTTCATCGGAGCCTCGCTTCCTCGCAACCCCCGTCTATTTATACTCCTCCTTCCTTGACTCCTCCGTCATTTCCCCATTTCTCTTCCCTGCGCTGGCAGACTCAAACCTAATTATACCCTCCACAGCATGGATCCCAGCGGAACAGGCAAATCCGCTCCCCTCACCTCATCACAAGCGTCCTCCAACCCTACGAAGACACCATCTCCAAGGACGCAGCCTTGAAATTGGCAAAGTACTCGCAACATTCCCTATGTCTTGTGTCCGATTGAGTATTTCCGGGAATTGTTTAGCCAGAAGTTTCGTGAGAAGGATAATATGGTGCGTCCTTTCTGTTGGTGGTAGTGGGTTGTGATCATTGGTTGATTGAATGGGTTTGGATAGGCTTGGAGAACGCAGTTGGGTCGGTTTGGGTTGTCTGGGGCGCATCAGGCTGCTCCGATCAAGGGAGGCTCGAGGTTGGAGCGCGCATGTTGCAATCCGGAATTGCTGAACTATCAATTGCTCGAACGAAAGATTTGGAACAGTTCATGAGATTTTCCAGATGGATCATGGGAATGAGGTGGGAGATATGTTGGATACAGAGGTGGCAGGATTAACGACGCGTTTTGAGGAACTTTTGAGGAATGAGGGACGACGAAGTTAAATTCAATGTGTTACTCACATTTATCTTGCTAGGAAATCCGAACGGTGTTTAGTGGCGCGCAGAACTTTCCGGAAACCTTATTTATCGCCATTCTCGTGCTTATGTTGTGGCTTTACAGATAATCTTATGCCTAGTGCGCTGTTTTATATAACAGTGTTGTTATTACTTGTAGGTCCTTGTGGTTTTAACTTTTTATCAAGTCAGTGAGCACCGTTTTGCACCGTTACTGAGTCATCATCGCGACGAAAGTTCCATATGCCTCTACAAAGATCTCCCTCAATTCTTCAAGGAAATTCCAAATGGATCCATTGATCTCGATTTGCAAAATAAAAATTCATCCACATTGTTCACAGCCCGACGCGCCAGGTCACACCGGTCACATGCTGAGATTCTTCGTCAGCGCTTACTGCGGTCATGTCAAACCTGGCCCACGTCCTTTGGATGAGATTATTGGAAGGGCACCCAATGGAATGATGATCTTTTGTCGGTCAAACTTCTTCTTGAGCTTGTTCCTGGAAATTGATCCTGCTTACTTCTGCTTACTCAGGCATATCGATATAATGTACACCGAATTTGTCTAATACTTCGTCATAGAAGCTTGGGCTTGGGCTCATTATAAAAGGCCGCACGGAGGTCCATTAATCATTCCTTACCGCTCTGAAGTTTTACCCTTAACAAAACAACCTACTTTTGCTACAATGGTCTTCAAACTCTACGACGTCTCCTTCTCCACCTGCCACACTAAACGCGTTGCCATCGTCCTACACGAGAAGAACGTGCCCTTCGAATTCCACCCCATTGACTTCGCGACTGGTCAGCATAAGTCACCCAAGTTTCTGAAGCACCAGCCATTCGGCCAAGTTCCCTATATCGTGAGTTTTCTATCTCAATCATCGTTATCGATCTTTTGATCATGGCGTGACAACGCTGTTGTAGGACGACGACGGGTTCGTCTTGTATGAGAGTAGGGCTATCTGCCGATACACCGCGGAGAGATACGCGGGTCAGGGCACGGCTCTGATCCCTACGGAACTCAAGGCCAAGGTCATCTTTGAGCAGGCTGCGTCGGTTGAGAAGGACAACTTTGATGCTTTGGCGGCTAAGGCGGTTTTCGAGAAGGTGTTCAAGCCGTAAGCAGGCTCCCTTTGTTCTTTTTTTGATACATTCTGAGCTTGTGACGTGTAGTAAGCATGGGCTTACAACCAACCAAGAGCTTGTCGACGAACTCATCGGGAACTTGGACAAGAGGCTCGGTGTATACGACCAGATCTTGAGCAAGCAGAAGTACGTTGCTGGCGAGGTTCGTTTTTCCTTCCTTTTTACCGATGTTACTTACATCGCTGCCATCGCACACCACTACATTCATGTCTGAAAAAGTTGTAACGGCGCCCATCTCTTCAAGCCCAGTACTCGTCGTCCGTCCTCACAACATACCACCAGGCCTATCCCCACCTCTCTCCTTCGACTCCCGGTACATCTTGAAAGATATAACTCGCGGTATGTCTCAGCCTTGTGGGAACGCTGCTACTGCCCACACGACGGCAGACACTCCGGGAAAAGCGGCCGTGGTCGTTAGGATCTGAGCTCAAAGCCGTTGTGTACCGCCATTCCCTCGGCGTGATATTCTGGGAAGGCGACCCCCTGCTCGATTATTCAGACGATTTGGAGCCGGAGGTGGTTTGAGAGTTGAGATATTATCGACTGGCCAAGTGGGCTTGGGAGAGAGAAATTGATGCGTATCAAGTTTTGAACAAGACAAGCCTTGCGGGTGTGGATGTACCCCGTTTTCATGGAGCGGGAGATTTGGATCTGGAGGAAGAAAGACGGGCAATCGTGCGTTGGGCTTTGGTGGTTGAGTATATTGAGGATGCAGTGTCCTTGCATGACCTCCAACTTGGCAGGGACCTAGGTTTCCTGAAAGCATGGCACGTCAAGGCGTTTGAAGACGTGTTCAAGGGGATAAATAAGGTGGGAGTTATGCATGAAAAGGTGTTCTCGCATAATCTTTTGATTGCGCCCAAGAGGGTTGTCGTGGTTGATTTTGGAGGGGCAAGTGTATGGTGGCGGGATGCACAAATTAGCACTGGACGAGAAAGGTGGATGAGGAGGGGGATTCGGTTGCAGTGGGGAAGGTGGTCAAGAGCATTGTCGGGAAGGAGGGGTTTGAGTGGTTGATGAGTTCAGAGGTGGAAGGCGGTGACCCTCAATCGAATAGAACGAATTTCATTTGAGTTGTTTGGTGAACAGCTTTTTATTTGGATTTGGATCTAAGTATGACACCGCACATGGTTCATTACCGCGCCCAAACCGCGCCTAGGTGCTGGTACTTAAGGCATATTAGCTTCAAAGTGACGGGATATATAAATCTTCGGAAATCTGCCAGAGTCCCATGATCTTTCGACAAGAAAAATCGTTGCCATGCTATTATAGCGATGTAGGGACTCTGCCAAGAGACATGCGACACGGGGGACTAAAGGTCGGCTATACCCTACCGGACAACGGGGTATAGTATTCCCACAAGCACAACGTGTTGACCTCCATCCTAACTTTTCGTGGGCGTCCTCTTCATCAGGAAACCTACAAGCTCCTGGGCGCGCTGGATTACCTGGATGTGCCTGATCACCTGGCGGCTTTTGATTCCCAGACGTTTTCCAGGAAACCCAGATCAGCAACGACTTGGCAACCATGGATCGTGAAATTTCGACAAGTCAGTTTGAACCCCGCTTCCAGAAGAGGCAACAGCGTGATGAATCTCAACATCTGCCAAACATCTCCCAACAACTCTTCCTTTTCAACCAGCTTCAACCAGCCCCATCGCTTAGTGCTGAGCACCGTCATTCATGTATGGAGCATTATCAACGCGAAGAACTTGTGGCTATATCAGTTTAGGCACAGAACGAGGCAGGTGTGTCGATAAATTTCCATGTCATGTCGTTGGATGCTCGAAACCTCGAACTTAAACACAGAACCCCCTTGGACTCCCAATACTTCAACGGAAGACTCAATACGCTCAAACACCGAACCTTTTCAAACTCCAAAACCCCAGGACTGTTTGCCAAACCCCCTTATTCTCCTCTGAAGCCCTTCGTCAACATTATATTCCTCCTTCTAGTTGCCCCCATTGGATATGCGAGCGGAAGCAACATCCTGCGCTTTCAAACCCACCTAGTGCGTGAACACGTTGCCTTGTTCAACATCTCTGCCTGCGCCTTCCTCTGCGTAGCCTTTGACATCGACAACGGATGCCGTGCAAATATCGTCGCTTGCAGAGAGTTCTAGACAAAAAGGTACTCAGTTTCTTATCCAACGCAAGCCGTTTACTTAGGAATACTCTTTCAGTGACTTTGAAGAAAGTCTATCCGAGATTAGACGTTAGTACTTGCTTATCCCGCGACAATACACAGGTATTGACCGTTGTTTTTGCCTAGACGAGTGGACCACCGCTTTCTCGATAAACACTAAGGGGTTCGTAAACAGATCCAGGGGATGCGTTCCCGATGTCGCATAACATCCCTAGACGTCTCATCCATCGGTAAGCGTCAAATGAACTCCATTTCGTGGACTTACCTCTTCAGTCGTAGAATGCTTCTCATCGTCGACTACCACTACGACGTGATGCACACTCAGATAGCCCCACTGACTGTGAGTTAAGCCCACGACATGGTGCACGTCTTTAAGGTTGGACCGCAGGGATCATTGGCTTCGCGCGGCCGTTCGTTTTCCACAGGGGGCGATCAGCCATCTAGCCTGCTGGCGTTGATCGAGGGGGCGCAAGACCTGGTAGTGGGTATGAGACCTTCATCAAGAAGGGGAGTAGCCGCAGCGTTCTGTGAGTCCTTCGTTTGGTTAGGTGTTTGTTGACCTCGATGATAGCTCGAGTCTGCGGAAACGGTCAATGCATATGACGAAGAGCCTTACGCACTCCGTGGGGGGATATTTTCCCAACAAGCTCATCAAGATGTGGGAGCCATCTCGCGACCTCGCCTTCCTCCGCCTGCCAACAAGTGGAGCACTGAGCATCGTTGGATTGTCGGGGGTAAGTCCTCAATTGCTCACAATTCGGTATAATTGACCTCAATGCTTTTGTGTAGAACGATGCCCCACGTCAGGGTCATCTTCTCGGAGGGCACTGATCTCGAAAATGGAGGAGAGTGTTGGTTCTTGAGGCGGTATAATGGACTGGGAAGTTTCTGATACCACAGGAATTAGTTAGTGTACATCGTCGGACATTGTAGGATTGGGACTGCAATATATCGATTTCTAACGTGATTGCAATTGTACCAAGGACTGGAAAGCAATCTGAAATTGCTGGCACCCCACTAAAACCTACCTGGAAAGGTGACTGGCTGGTCTGTATTTGACCTGGATCCAGAACAGGCCATCTGGATCCAGAAACGACACCTCATGTATCCAGGGATTATTTCTGGCTGCCTTATTGATCTGAATCACCTGATTTGGTCTGTTACCAGGTAACCCAGACACGTGAACGTTTCCTGATGTTTGTGAAAATCCTTTGAAAAATACTGGGAGGACGGCAGGCGAGTTCTGGAGGACAGTTGGGTATCGCGGCAATACCTTTCCGAGCCAGTTCATTTTGCGTGCGTCGGTGGGGGTACGATAGGAAGAGTGTAACAATCCACGGTTCCTTCTTGCTCGCAACACGAGAACGTAATTTCCTATCGCTCAAGCGAACACATATATCCTCGAAACGCTCCATGACTTCATCGATAGTCGGCCTGTCTTTTGGATTCTCCTATACTATTTTACAGTATTTTATTATTAGTTCTACCAATTCTTGATGGATTTGGACAAAAAGGGGTTCGTTGGAACGACACGAATGGGGGCTACAAAATAAGCCCGAGAACATTGAGGGACTGGAGGGAGCACAAAACGGGCGGGGTATATAAATCCAAGCATGGCAGTTTTCTGAGTCGCAATTATAATACTACTAGTAACGAAAATCTATGCATAGAAACATATGGGTCACATATAGGCAATAAAAATTGAAAAATTTCTGCAAGCCAAGTCATACGAAATCTCACTCCGTAGAATCTAACGCTGAGTAGAACTGAAAATCGTAGGTTGGTTTTGGACAACTGTAAAAAAATGAAATGAAATACACTGCAAAGTATTCGCAAGCGAGGGAACGGCGGTTGCAGTTGGAGCACGATGGCCGACTTCCATCGCATTTTAGTTTCCGCCCTTTATGACAATTAGTTGTGTAGCGTCAGGAGTCACTATGAGTGGAAAGAGCAAGACCTCTGCAGAACTGACAAGCCATAGGTGTCCTCTTGGGGATTTTTGGCAGAGAGGTTTGAGAACCATTCTTGTCGTTTCTCTGAGCAATCCGTCAGCGTCCGAAAAATGTAGGATACAAGACAGTACCCATTCCGATTTGCATTGTTCAACTTGACTCGGATGTTGAATAGTCGAGGCGGACCGGACCGGCAACTCCGGTATGCCGATACCGCGCACACGCGCACATACTAGTCTCATATAGGACACTGTAGATAGTTATAGTAGTTTGTAGTACATTCTAGTTACATATCTTTGTAGTATATAAGGGGGACTGAGAGTCCCCAAATTCATTACCTTCTCACTTTTACACTCCCTCGTACTTGCTGCTCCAACAGGTTATGGGCCCCGAGCCCTAAACATACATACATACTACTATACATCTTACCTCGCTCTCATCAGCTTTTATCTTATCAATTACGTAGCAGCACATGGAGACCAATGGATCATCAAATGTTTACTGGATTGAGCAGCTTAAAGGCGCGGACAATTACGCGGTATGGAAAATCAAGATGACAGACATCTTGACAGATCAAGGTCTGTGGGAATATGTCGATCCCGGAACGGCACCATCAGATGCCAACCAGAAACCAGCATGGGATAAGAAGGACAGGACAGCTTTATCGACGATAAGATTACGGGTAGCAGATAAACTACTGGTTTACATAGCTAGCTCAAAATCATCGAAAGAAGCTTGGGATACATTGAAGAGCTTATTGGAAGCTCAAGGGCCGTTAGGAATTGTCCTTGCCCGCCGGAAGCTATTTCGGGCCAAGTGCGATGATGGCACTGGCATCGAAGATCACATCAGGACCCTGAGAGTCTATCAGGAAGAATTGCAAAATCTTGGACAGAAAATAGAGGACTCAGAATTCTCTATTATTCTACTTACATCGTTACCAGATAGTTGGAATAATTACATTTCATCTATTGATACATCTGCGCTTAACAATGCGCCGCAACTGATTGCCAGAATCCTTGAGCACGATAGACGGCTCAAAATTCAGGGCACTGATGATACTGCCCTAGCTGCCAAATGGGGCAAGAAGAAATACAATTCGAAAATAATTTGCTATGGATGTGGCAAACGCAGCCATATACAGGCAGATTGCCGATCTAAATCTAATGATCAATCAAACGAGAAGCATCACAAGAAGCCAAAGTTCGGGGGAGCACGTGCAAATGAAATCATTGATGATTTCGCTTTTGCAGGAATTGATGGCGCACCCGAAATGGCATTTGCTTCACTTATGGCTAACTCATGGTTAGCAGACTCAGCGTGTACTTCCCATATCTCAACGGAAAGGAGTTATTTTAGTGAATATACTCCAACATCAAACCATTTTGTTAAGGGACTAGGAAATCAACCAGTAGAAGGGATGGGAACAATAAGGCTAATCTCTAATGTTGATGGGAAAGCCTATCCTATCACTCTCAAAAATGTGCTATATATCCCGAAAGCGCCGCACAATCTCATTTCACTTGGGCACGTTACAAGCGCCAACATACAAGTTCTATTTACGGACAAGGATGTGAGATTCAGGGCACCAAATCAAACAATTATGGCAAAAGGTATCAAGATCTCGAATCTGTACCTTATGAATGTCAAGGTCTCAACCAAACAAGACCACGCTTACTCAACAAAAGTAAACACGCACACATGGGATGAATGGCATAAAATTATGGGACATTTGAATATGGCTTCGATTAAACAATTGAAGTCAAAAGGGATGGTTACTGGTATGGAAGTTGATGAAAGTGTTCCAGCAACAGAACAATGTCCAGCATGCATTCTTGCAAAACAGCATGTCACGCCGTATCCACAAGAATCAAAGACAGAAATTGCCGAAATCGGTGATTTAACAGTATCTGACATCTGGGGACCTGCACAAACTACCGGAATAGGGGGAGAAAAGTATTTTATCACATTCACTGATGGGAAATCCCGCCGATCAATGCGCTATTTCCTTAAGAAGAAATCGGAGGCGCTATCTAAGTTTAAACAGTACAAGGCATTTGTGGAAACACAAACAGGCCGGAAACTTAAGAAACTTAGAGTTGATGGTGGAGGGGAATATATTGGAGATGAATTTAGGGAATATCTATTAGACAATGGGATATTCCTCGAGGTCACAGCAGCATATTCATCCTCACAGAATGGAATTGCAGAACGCGGCAACCGCACTGTGGTGTCGGAGGCGCGTGCTATGTTACATTCACAAGATCCACATCTCACTTACTATCTTTGGCCAGAAGCGGTCAAATATGCTACTTATCTCCGAAATCGTTCTCCCACACGTGCCTTAAGGGATGATAAAACCCCTGATGAAGCATTCTGGAACAAGAAACCTAATATTGCGCATTTGCAAGAATTCGGTTGCAAATGCTGGGTTTTACAACAAGACAAGAAAAATAGAAAACTTGACCCTAGATCACGTCCATTCATTTTTGTTGGCATTGACGACAGCACCAAAGGTTACCGTTATTGGAACGGCAACCAAATTTTAACCTCGCGCAATGTTGTCTTCTCAAACAACGACACAGAAATACATGACTATGATGACGTTGAAGTCCCAATCAATCGTCCTATGGAGATTGAGGGGGAGAATAGTCAATCGGACAATCTCCCATCAGACGATAACCCTGAGAACATCAGTACTAATAATACTGTGATCACGGACACGCCAAAAACGTCGAAAACGTCGAAGATTCCAATTCCAACTCGAGAAAAATCTACACGTGTTGCCAAAAAATCACCATTCCATTACAGATTTTTAAATAATCCTGCAGCAAGAGGTCCTCGAGAATGGCAGCATCAGGTACCAGTTCTCACAGAAGAGGAAACTAATTTTTTGCAAGACATGGAGACAACTTATGATTATGCCATGCTTACAGAAAAAGTGCTGAAAATGGATGATGATCCAAAAGACGCTGAAGAAGCCAGATCCCGTCCAGATTGGCCTGAATGGAAAAAGGCAATGGATGCAGAAATCCATCAATTGGAAAATCTAGGGACATACATCAAAGTTAAAATCCCTAAAGATAGAGTGGCTATCAACTGTAAATGGGTATTCCACCTAAAACGCGATGCAGAAGGCAAAATCGTACGGCACAAAGCAAGATTAGTTGCCAAAGGATTTTCACAGATCCCCGGAATCGATTTCTTTGAGACTTTCGCGCCAGTGATGCGCCTTGATACTTTACAGCTATTATTAGCCATCGCCGCCACTTATGGATTAGTTGCCCACATTGTTGATGTCGTGGGAGCTTACCTAAATGGTGAACTCAAAGAACAAATATACATGAGGCAAATCCCCGGATATGAGGATGGCACAGACTCAGTATTATTATTACAGAGAACACTCTATGGACTACGACAGTCTGGACGCGTGTGGAATGAAAAATTAAACAAAACTTTCATTCAACTCGGTTTCACGCGGCTATTCTCAGATCAATGTGTCTATATTAGGCACATCAGGAACGACGTTGTCATCATCGGAGTTCACGTTGATGACATGATCATTTTAGCTTCAGACAACGAAGCCATGGTAGAATTCAAGAAGGAATTCAGCCAAAAATTTGACACTTCAGTCACCCATTTTAGGGTACCTATGAGGTATATGAATTCTTTGATTTAAGGGTACCTCAATGGTACCCATTCCAGGGTGGTATGTGAGCACCATACCAATACCATGGTACCATGGAATGGAAAACCCATACCATATCCCACTCATACCAATACCAAGTTACCATACCATACCATGTCATGTTATACCATACCATATGGTATGATGTCACTTCATACCATCATACCAAAGCTGTCACAGGGTGTCTGGGGTCCTTTTTTCAAAATATATAAATTATTTCTGTAGGCTGCAATAGTGGTCCATTGGGTGCCATATTTTGTGGGGTGGTTCTCCAGGTTTTTCCTGAGATATTAGGCTACAAATGGCAGCTTTGTGCATATCATTCCCAGTCCTTTGAATTGAAACAATATTCAGCCCAAATAAAACAATACTGCACCCATTGTGATGAAGTGGTCATTTACAAGAAAAGAAAAGAAGACATTTTGTGTACTATCAGTCCTGAACAATGCATGATACCACCCATTGAAAAGGCAGGGACTTGAGCTAAATCATTATTAAACAGCCTAGACTGAAATATGCACTTCAACTAATCAACTAATTTAACTCCACATATAAATCATTTTGAAAACATGCAATTTGATTTCAAAAAGTGCCATGTTGTTGCTGTCAAAGAAGTATGTGTATATATTTACCCAGTGTTCATTTGGAACCAGACAAGTAAGAATTCACTCTGAATTCTGAAACATAAACAGAAGTGTTGCACATATATCAACCACTCCAGACTTCATGCATTGAAGACTTACATACTAGAACTAAGTGTTAATAGCTACTTTAACAAAGGTAACCAACAGGAATATCTTATAGGAAAGAGATCACCTCACATTTCATTTCATGGGTCATACTACCCACTGAACAATCACCCTACATGGTTACCATATAGTCTTTTCATGTTTTATATCTCATTTTTTGGATTTGGTTTACACAAAGCTCAAGCTTCACCCAGATGTTATGTTCTTGGGTTTGGCAGGTAGATGACAAGCAGATCTAAATTTTGTTAGCCAAAAGATTACAAAGGAATACTAAGGTTTGAATGAGATATTTGACCAGCTAAGCAAAACCCTGGCTCAACTAAGTCATGACTTGGCCACCTGCTAAACATGAACAACTCAATGAGAAATTAATACTTTCACTTCAATGCTACCTACATCCTATCTATCTGTAGAATCCAAGAATGTAAAATTGCACTCTATATAAGCAAAACCAAAAACAATGAACTTTAAACATGGTGACATCAAGTATGGTATCTATAGCTCACCATGCCTAAGGTAAAGAGCCATCCCAAGGTCATACTATACCATAATTATACTAAAGCTATACTGTACTATTACGACCATGTCTTCATGTCACGCATCACAAAGGGGTTTGAATGAAGAGAAGTGGGCGTGATGTCACGCATCACACCAAGTTTTGAAGAGAAAATTTCCAGACTAAAATCGTCATTTTTTTTCGGACCTGCGGTGCCATGTACTTTATACATCATATTTGGCATATTTTGAACTGTTTTCTACTTAAGGAATACATCCTAGCCTTTGTGTCAAAAAATTGACAGATTACAGGGCCAATCCACCAGTAAATGAAGAGCAAAAACTCTTCGTCACGCATCACATGGGACATTGAAGTGACAAAGAGATGGTTAAAAGGTATCACACCCCAAAGGGCGTGAAGAGTTGGTCGTAATAGTACAGTACTATGGTATATGGCCAAGTTATACCATACCATACCATGGTATGGCCAACTTATACCATACCAAGGTATGGCCCAGTCATACCATACCATGGTATGGCCAAGGTATACCATACCAACATACCAAGGTATGGCCAAGGTATACCATACCACATTATACCATACCATGGTATTGCCAAGTCATACCATACCATACCAACATACCAAGGTATGGCCAAGTTATACCATACCATGGTATGGCCAAGGTATACCATACCATGGTATGGCCAAGGTATACCATACCATGGTATTGCCAAGTCATACCATACCATGGTATGGCCAAGGTATAGCCAAGGTATACCATACCATGTTATTGCCAAGTCATACCATACCAACATACCAAGGTATGGCCAAGGTATACCATACCATGGTATTGCCAAGTCATACCATACCAACATACCAAGGTATGGCCAAGTTATACCATACCATGGTATGGCCAAGGTATACCATACCATGGTATGGCCAAGGTATACCATACCATGGTATTGCCAAGTCATACCATACCAACATACCATGGTATTGCCAAGGTATACCATACCAATATACCAAGGTATGGCCAAGTTATACCATACCAACATACCATGGTATGGCCAAGTTAGAGCTCTCATACCCAAATCCGACTTGTATTGATCCACAAGTGTCCGAACTACAGGACATCATACTAACTACAAAGTGCCTCCAGTGTCCAGCCAAGGAGAGTAATCAGTACCATGAAACTCTATCTACTAGACAGAGCAAACCTGAGGCCCCCACCGACCCCACTGCACCCCAGAAACATCCACTACAAAGTCTGTAGATATATCATTACCAGTAAGTAGTAGAACGTCCCAATGAGAAGCCCAACAAACACCCCCACCTCATACCAGTCACTCAAAACTCCCCCTCTGTTGAAGACCCTTCAGAATCCATGGCCCTCACTAGGGTGTCGTCGACGTAACATGCCACCATCTGTGAATCGCTCTTCATCGCCATTCTCTGAATGCCCGCATCCAACCCTGCGAGGGCCATGCCCAGTGAACCCTTCGTTTCCTCGGCCAAAGTAGCCATTAGAGTCATACGGACGACCATGTCCTCGATATTGGGGGCGGAGACCACAGCCTCTTCCACCAAAGTCAGATGGTGCATACTGTCGTTGATGGTGGCCATAATGTTGGAGATTTGAGAACTGGGGCGGCGGTCGGTGATAGTTATCCTGCATGGAAAAAGAGGGTTCGAACCTAGTCGCCTGATAATCCTCCATGAAAGCATTGTCGCACCCTTCTTTGTCATACATATTCACATCGGTGTCGAAGTTATTGTGATTGCGGCCTTCAGCTTCGTTCCATGCCCTCAGACGGGAGCCACCAGCACGGTCTGCAACAGCTTCGTTATGAGTATTCCGCTGCTGGGACATCCCCCGTGAATCATGCCCTTTGTCCAGCCCGCGCTCATTGTCTGGGCCCTGGGACATGGTCCGGGGATGCAGCCCATCTTGACTCTCCCAACCGCTGTCTCTGGGTCCGCCTTGGATCTCGCGCACTGGGCGTGAACCCAAAACAACCCCTTGGCCTACCAACTCCTGGCGACGGACACGTTTGGCTGGAGGGGAATGAATGGGGGAGATTGCAGGAGCACGAGCATCATCCTGAGTATCCCCATCCGAAGACATTAGTTTTTCCGCCTTGACACCAGCTCCTGAAGGCTTAGGCTCCTCCCGTAACTTGTGCTTCTGCCGGCCAACTTGTGTTGAGGTTGTTGCTGTCTTCTTCTTCTTGATGACCTTCAAGGTATTATCTTCCATAATCTGGCTACGCACTCTGGCACGGAGTAGTGGAGGGCAGTCAGCGCCTCCATCGTTTTGACGAGCAGCATTCTCCACCTCAGGCGCACAATTTTTGACACGGGCGAGGACCACGAGCTCCCCTGATTCGGATTCGCCTGTAACAATCGGTATGTTCAACCACTCCTCACTCCCCTCCACCAAGTCCGTGTAATCTAAAGCCCAATCATTTAGAATATGCCTCGTGAACAACACAAGTCAAACTTACCATCTGACCACGAGACAATTTGAGGGGCCAGCTTGTTCGTCTCGTCCTTGCTCATCATGTACGTAAAAATCAAATTGATACCATTTGAAGTGATGTCGGTAATTGACCATCTCTTTGCCCCAGGGATGGGTTCATTGCAAGGCCAACGTTGGAGAACCATCTTAGCATCGCGGCAGTGGGTGAAAAAGTTGGCCCACAACGCTGATGCCGACACTATCTCAGGACCTGCGCAATCCGCTGCAAACCCATCAGCACATAATGCACATCAACAACAACAATGCCACGTACCAATGTCAAACCTCAGTAGATTAGGTACACATCTTCGCGAGCGATCTCTCGCTGTTTCCATGGGACGGCAAAGCCAATAAGCGGCAGGAACGGCCATAATGGGGAGGTTAAAATTGGGGTCGGCAGAGCT
Organism: Laccaria trichodermophora; assembly: GCA_018417955.1. Classification (NCBI taxonomy): domain Eukaryota; kingdom Fungi; phylum Basidiomycota; class Agaricomycetes; order Agaricales; family Hydnangiaceae; genus Laccaria; species Laccaria trichodermophora. Next base: position 715,546 of record JACTVC010000029.1, on the reverse strand, counting down.
TGCCACAGCTTTGGAGGACTTCCCTTTTTTTGTCAGAGTTTTCGATGCCTTCCTGTGCGTCGCGGGATTCACAATCTGAGGCTCCGGCCCTGCACTTGAGCTTTTGGCTTCTGCATCCAAGTTCGAGATATCAACCCCCAGGAGTTGCGAGAAGTCCACAGATTCGGGTACAATGAGATTAGAATCCATTCCCCTTTATAGTCGAAGGTCAACACCAAATTTGATTTGATGATAGTTGTATAACTTACCGAAGAAGAGTCGTCAAAACGTGAAGCATCTTCTTAACGTCCGCTTGACAATGCTCGATGACGCGTTGCAGCTTGTCATTGCCAGTGACAACGGTAGCGGCCTGGTTTGCCACAGGATCACGAGGGATGATGACCCCAATCAAGTCCACGTCTGCCCTTCCCAACGCTATAGCCTACAAACAACAATATTTGATAAGTTGCCCCCCATGAAGCTTGAAGGCAGGAAACTCACAAGATCTTGCACTTGCTTCAGCGCCGTTTTCGTCATCTTGAATTGCTGCCCCCCCGTCTCCGACTTGCTCTGTGCCAACTCGATGAGCATATTCTGCTGGAACTCCTCCAGCTCATCCCCTGACAACGACTCGTTGAGCTGCTTGTACATCACCGCAGCCTGGGCTGACCACGAGCCTAGACTGGCACCTGAAACCAATCAATGAGGCCTGATTACCCTAGACCAAACATAATAGACCTACTTGATTGTGGATTGTATGTCTGAATACGCAAGTACATCTGCCATACGTCCCACCAAGATGGCTGACGAGCAAGGGAAACATTGAAGCCCCCTTTGCGTAGGACGGACTCAGGTGTACGGCCCATGTCCTTGCAGTACGCCACGATGGTGTCTGACAGCTCCTTGACTTGATCTAATTCGCGAGCTGAGTAACGGCCGCACTTTTCTTTCCCAGCGGGATCTGCACGTTTTTTCCCCAGTGCTTTGGTACTAGCAACAGGTCGTGCATGGGGACTTTGGCTTCCTCCATCCTCGTCTGATCCGTCACTGTCTCCCAAAGGCCTCTGTGGAGGTGGCTTACTTTCCACCAAACGACGTAAAATTCGCGTAAACTCCGTGCCGGGATCGCCTGACTTGTCATTGCCTGCTGAAGGTCTTTGTGCAGGACGTGTGCCCTTCACCAAACGACGTCGAACCTGATGAATCCTCTACTCCCTGGATCCGTCACCCGGTGGTGAAACCTTTTTCGAAGCCTTTTTGCTCTTGATTCGACGACGGTCATCCTGCTTATCGGCTTCCTTCATTATCCTTTCGTCATCAGCCTCCTCCTCCTCAGTGTTCATCTCGTCGTGTCCAAGTCCCTGATTCTTTTGTGCATGTTCACGTAGCTCTAATTTTGCCTTCGTGGTCTGACTATAGTCACTGGGCGTCAATGTAGATGCTGTCCTGTACCCCGAACGATGGTGGTCCGTCTGCAAGTCGGCCTCTGAGTCTGGTTCTTCGTCTGGTATGCACTGCGCCTGAGGGTGTTGATTGCCATGGATGATGCAGGGAGGCAGGCCTCTCCGCTGGCTCGACTCTGTAACCTGGTCTTCTACTTCGAGCCCTGCCTCTGTTTCGGGTGCTTCGTCGGCTGTCTCTGCTTCGTCGCCCAACTTGCCAAACTCTGCTTCGTTGCCTGACCCTGCTTCATCACCCAACTCTGCTTCGTCTACTGATGCTGCATCGCACCCTGACTGTGGTTGGTCCTTAGACTCTGCATACTTTGCTGCCAAGCGTTTTGCCGCCAAGCGTTTAGCCCGATGCCTGGCGATTATCTCCGCTTCCTCCCACCATACCTCCACCTCTCCAAGATGGTTCGTCGCAGGAGGGGGATCAGTGGTGTAGCCTTCCGGGAGAGACTCCCATCGTTCACTCGCCCGATTGTGCCAGGAAGTAAACCGGGTATACGGGTGGGCAGGGCGAGCATCTGTGGCTATCCAAATTCTCGAACGATGTCCAATGTAACCCATCCCTTCCATGACTCTGCCAATACGGCAGAAGTAAACGGTTACTGGATGCGGAAGAGATGACGGGGAAGGGAGGGGCAGCCCATCATCTGATGGCATCGTCGAATCGAAATCTTCATCACTGGATGCTGGGTCAGGGGTCTTGGGTAGTGATGTGACGGCCCGGCTTGGCCTGGAAGCCGTGGCTTTGGCCTGGCTTTTGAGAGCTCGGGCTTGAGATTTCTCGAGCCCGAGCCCTGGGCCCAAGCCAGCCAAAGCCGTCTGTGGCTTGGGCTTAGGCCGCGGCCTGTAAGCAAGGAGTAAGAAGAAAAGCTGGTACATGGGTTAATAAACATTTTATATCATTGAATTTTGCAACTTAGCTTGAAATGAGTCAATATGCAAGAACTGGTGAGATTGGATTCGCGGGATAGTGCAAAGTGCTCACGTGGTGCAATTCAAGCAGGTAAATCAATCATCAATTGACTTTTGTTGGCGGTGTTACCTGTCAATTCTCATGTTGATTCTCAAGGTCAAGCAATGATGTGAGCTCAGTCTTTTTTTTTCACCTTAGAGGTTGTTTACACACCTAATTATCAGCTGCACAAAGCCGTGGCCTGAGCCACGGCTCAGGGCTTTGAAGAAGTGAAGCCTGAGCCGCAGGCCACACCAAGCCCTGCGACGGCTTCACAGAGCTTGGCCTCAGAAGGCTCGGCTTGGGCTGGCTTGCGGCTTTCAGGCCAGGCCGGCACATCACTAGTCTTGGGTTCACGATAGGCCAATGTAGGATCAATAAGAAGTAAGGAAGGTATGTTGGGCCTATTGCGTAACGTGTAGAGGCCACGCGAACGAGGCTCAGCCTGAGTGGGGCCGGGAATGGGTGAAGAGGGAAAGACACCAGATGATTCATTTCTGTAGCGTAGTCAAAAACCACTCTTACTCTAAATAATCCAAGATACGTACGTTGGAATGAGAGTTGATCTGATGGAAAATGTGGCCTCCACTGGCGGAGAAACTCTGGCAGAAGCAGCACTACAAGTCTGGTAAGCCAGATAGGAACAATCATGATAAGCGACTCACGTCAACCTGGCCTGGACAGACAACGGAAGGCCGAACCCAATCAAACCAGACATTCCCCTGAGGCATAAGATCAATACGGTCTTCGTCAGAGCTCCTTTTCAGCACTTACCTGCCCCCCGTATTGTCTGCGCGACGTGCAGGCGGGGAGTTCTCCAAGTATGATGGGCGGTTCTTCGGATCTTTGTTAAAGTACAAGTCATCAGCAGCTACGGTCAAATTGTCCATGACTCTGCAGAGTTACAGTCAGTCGTACACCCAATCAATGTAGATGTCTAGGCAACCAACCGATTGGTGTGGGATATAAGTTCCTGGGTGGGAGTTGCGTCTGGATCAGCAATATTATGCACCCTGTAAAGTTGTTAGAGAAATTTTGAACAAGGGGAAGCAGCGAACAAGGAGTTAACGCTGGTGAAACCCGAGTGAAATGACATGGAGTCAAATTTCACTCAGGTGAGGACTCGCCGCGACAAGGAGTCAAACGGAGAGCCCTGAAAAAGGCAGACGTACGCACACTTGCTTGAGGCCGTACATGCGGAAAGACTTTGTCAGACTGAGCTTGACGTGAGCCGAGTGGGAGCCAGTCCCAGACGCCGCACCACTCCCTCCAGGGACCGCATCGGTGAAGACATTGTCGACGATGGGGTTTGACCCGTCACCAACGTTCAGCTTCAGTGGATCGGAATCCAGCAGCTGATTAGCCCTCAGTTTGAAGGCGGAGATGGGCACCACCTCCATTGAACGTCCCAGAGTCTCACAGGGTTCAGTGTCGACAATGGCGTCGTTCCCATCTTGGTTGTCCATGAACCTAAAGTTCACGATCAGACTCGCACCACCCCGGATGAATCGCTAACAAGACCTCACCTGATGTTGTCCGCCATTGGGGTAGACTTTTCGGGTTCAGAATCACTTGGTAGAATTTTTGTTTCTGCCTTGGATTTGTTTCTGCACCCAAACATTACTTCGTTGATTTCCCTTGAGAGGCAAACACATACTTTTTGGCCCGACTGGGCCTGGAAGCCGCCGGAGTAGGAGCGTCGTCAACGGCGGTGTTGACTACAGCCTCCGACTTTTCGGGTTCTGACTGACTCTGTAGATTCTTCTCTACAGGCTTGGCTTTATTTCTGCAATAAAACATTAGTTCGTTGTTTTCCCTTAAGCCGCAAACCTACTTTTTGGCCCGACCACGTTGAGCAGCAGCCGGTGTAGGAGCCTCGTCAACGGTGGTGTTGACTACAGCAGCAGCGACCTTCCTGACTCGAGTACGAGGGCCTGTGGCCTGAGTGGGCGCGGTCTTCCCGACAACGTCGCTGCCAGTCTCAGCATCTGTTACACTGAAATACGTTGAGGTGGAAGTTATCGCTACCAAGGGTAAGACCATACCTATCGTCGTGTGTACTTTGTGCCGCCTTCACCGCTCCCTTCTGCAAAAATATTTTAACGACGTGGCAAACGGTGGCAGAGGAGTCTCTAACCTTGGGGGAAGCATTGCCTCTACCCACCACAAGGGGTGGAACGACAACAGGCTTACGAGAGCGAAGTTGACGAGGTTCTGACATTATAGTTGTTAGTTTTGGTATTGGCTTTTTTGTTCGAAATTCGAGGGCTTTTTTGTGAATGGGAAAGGTCAGAGAGGCGTCCACGGGGTTTCTAATATATAATCATCTTTTTACTTATGTCAGGACAAAACCAAGCTAACCCGAAGGGATTTGTTGTTGCATGTTATGCATGTAATGTTGCACTACAGTTGGAATTCATTGTAATGACGAGGCGCAAGTCCCTAATCTCGGGGTCAGCTCATAGCAATAATCGGGCGGATTGGACATAGACAATAGCTTACACGACGGATCTGTATAACTGACTAGCCATAATGAAGAACTTAGCTGGTGCCTTAAATTAGGCATTGGCATTCAAATTCTGAAATAGATATATCCGCGATGAGCGCATCTACGTAGGTCGTCGAGGCCAACTTACCCTGCCAAAAGAGAGAGGGACGGAGGTGCCTAAACAAGGCCAAGGAACAACATCGCTGCATAGCGTCCAGGCTATTGTTGGGTTGAATTAGACGGCCAGCCACGAGTGGGTGCAGGGTTGACAATAGCATTGCCGGGCGAGCTTCTATAGCACTAGGTAAAGTCGGCAGGTTTCATACGTGTTGTGATCAAGAAGGTGGATCGGAGTGTGCGCAAGCGATAGAGGTCCCATGATAACCAGCTCGAACGGCAGGCAGCACTGGTCTGAAAGATATAGCGCGAGAACTGCCTCCGATCTGTGTGAAAACAATTAGCATTGACTTCAAGCTGGCCCTTTGAGAAAATAGCAGCGACAACGAGTCAAACCGCCAGAATGAAAAGCCGACAAGGAGTCAAAGCCTTGGCCACGAGGACGACAAAGAGTCAAATCCATGTGCGCCAGAAGGGGACAAAGCAAGTCAATCGAAGTACTCACATTTCAAGAAAGTGAAACCATCCGCCCAGAAGAAAGGACGTGGTGAAGAAAGGACCTTGAAGGAAACAAGAGAAACGTCGGACAAACAGGGAACAAGGGAAGGGGGATGTGTCGGAGAAAGAAGGTGGGAGAGTGGCTTTCAACAGCGATCAATCACATTTGAAAGAGGCGGCGATGTAAGGAGCGTGAACGGCGGGCAAAAATTGGCCCGACAAGTTAGAATGGCCTAGCACAGAAACACCGATCTAATTGAAAACAATGAGCATCATCTTCAATCCGGCGCTTTGAGAGAAAAGCGGCGACAAAGAGTCAAACCGCCAGAGTGAAAGGCCGACAATGAGTCAAGGCCTTCGCAACAAGGACGACAATGAGTCAAATCCTTGTGCGCTAGAAGGGAGACAAAGTGAGCGAATGGGAGTACTCACATTTCAAGAAAAAACCATCCACCCAGAAGAAAGGACGCGGTGAATAAAGGACCTTGAAGGATACAAGAGAAGCGTCGGACAAACAGGGAACAAGGGAAGCGGGATGCGTCGGAGAAAGAGGGCGGGAGAGTGGCTGTCAACGGTGATCAAAAGTTCGGAGATCAAGATCAGAGTTTGATAAGATAATACTGTACATGTAAGAAACCTTACCTGTGCTCTTTCAAGTTACTCTCGTCGTCCACTGCCTCGCAGACGAACTATACGGTGAGTAATGCCCAATACATCTCTGTGGCCATGAAGGGCCGGGATTGGACTCTTTGTCGTCCCGTGTAGGCAGACCTTGACAGACCTTGACTCCTTGTCGGTCTGAGTTCGATCAAGTTGGACTCTTTGTCGCTCGCATCGTTGGTTAGCTTATTCGCGTAGGGTACTGGCGCTGACATGTTAATTTTGGTAGGGTGGTCCGCTCCTTGCGCCAAGGTTACATCCCGCGAACCAAGGCTCTGGCTCACGTTGGCCTCGGATTTGACGACGTAATCGCCTCTTTTGAACCTCGCTAGGTCGCTTCAATTCCTGTAGTCCGATGGGTGACCTTTGGATGACGGTGGACTTCGCGATAGGTGAGTTTTTAAAAACGGTATAGTTCCCTGGCTAACTATCCGCGTACTAGGCTTCCTGAAATTGCTATTTAGTTGATGGTGCTGCCATTTCCCCTCCGTCGCTCGCTCACCCCTTGAGCACTGGTGAGCTGTCCTCCGATGGCATGGCCTCTGGCAGACATAGCCGTGGGAGCGGATCGCACTCACCACCACCCACCATTCCCTATCCCGCGCCCGTTCCCAGGTCGCATCGCTTCAACCCGATCGTCGCACCCACATCTCGGGCCAGTGTTAGGGCACACAAACGGAGATCAAGCAGGACAAACGACGACAGTGATGAAGAGGACGACGACTTCCAGCCAGCCAACCTCTCAGCTGGAGGTGCCGATTCGTAGGTTTAATTTGGACTAATTCTTACCCATTATCTTCTTAGGCGCTGCGAGACCATAGACGCCAAAGGAAGTGCGGAGAGGGATTATCTTGTAGGGAAAAATGGATCGTGTGGGCTAACACCTACGCGGTGTCCTGAAGAGCGTCGTGAAGAGCTGGCGGCTCATATCAGGTGCTGTTGCTCAAATATGTTGGCTTCTTCACAGCTAACATCCCTGCCTCTGCCTTCTACTCAGAAACTCGCGGCAGATAGTGAAAAACGACTCCAATTCAAAATAGTAGCAATGAGGGCTCGAACATCGGAGTGAACATCGGAGGACGGTTATTTAGAGGGTGGCACGCGAAGTTAAATGGAGGACACTGGCGAATTTGGGGGTGACCGTGTTTCGGAGACAACAGGATCGCTCAGGTGGTAGGTAAACATAACAATGCGCACTTTCCTACATTACAACGAAGCGCAAGAATGCGTTGTGGTCAGTTTGTCCTCATGGTGCATATTACTATCAAGTCCAAATATTGACGCGTCTGATGTTCACGTGATACCGCTGATCCACGTAATTGGATTTTTGGGTGTTGATCAATGATCAACGGCGGTCCTACTTACCCGTTCCTTCTCAAGTCTCCTCATTGTTCCTCGAACTCCACGATAACTGGCGCCCAGCGGGACTCAAACAGTGAGTATTGCGTTTCGCCCCATTATCTTTCCCTCTCTTTCCGGAACTCGACTCCTTGTCGATCCACCTTCCCTCCTTCCTGGGTTAGACTCCTTGTTGCTCAGTTTCGTTTCGCTTGGCCCCAGACCTACATACTGATCCGTCGTTCGTAGGCGTTCGCGAGCATCCTTCATTGTTTGCCCTTTGCCGAACAATACTTCGTTGATTGGTGAGTATTTCTTGTTGGCATGTATTCTCTTACTGATCAGCCGTTCCCTCAAACTGCAGCCTCATTTCTCATTGCTTGAATCTTCTGAGCCGCACGTCTCTGGGGCTTCTACCGCCTCTCTCTCGCTTCTGGCTACCTACTCTAGTGCTCTATCGACTGGTTTCTGATTGGTGAGTGGTCGTCCACTGGATTCGGCCCTGTTCGATTGTGGAATTGGACTCCTTGTCGTTCCGTTGGAGGATATATATCTTGACTCCTTGTCGATATATGTCCTCTCCTCGTGTTTGACTCTTTGTCGCACGAGGTTCTTTCAACAATTCTGACTATGATTCAATTCTGACTGTATTACTAGCCATGGCCGATACTCCAATTCAAGATTCGAAACCTTATTACAAAGAATACACGCATGATTTGGACCGGGATTTCCTCGCGACGGATGCCTACTGTTGGGATGTTATCGATCACAAGGTTCGGACGAGGGAGGTTGGGAGTGAGGCGGGGATCAACACTTTTATCGAACATCCGGACAAGCTCGACCCTGCCTCCTGGTGGGTTATCACTACTCCGAACGCGGGTTACATCCCGACAGCTCCAATTGGCATTCGACGTATCCAAGCAAAGGCAGATGGCCGCTTTGGACAATACTTTACCCTCCCCGGGTTATTCCATGTGGAATCCATGGAATGGAGGGTGGACTGCAGAAATTCCAGATGGATTCCATGGAAGGGGGGATGGATTCCATGGAAGGGGGAATGGATTCCATGACTTTGGGGGATGAATTCCATGGAATGGCTGATGGATTCCATACTTCCCCCAGATGGATTCCATACTTTTTCACATGGATTCCATACTTTTTCCACATGGAATCCATACTTTTTCAGATGGAATCCATACTCTATTCTATATGTTCTATACCATTTTAAGGGTGGAATCCATATGGAATCCACATGGAATGACTTTATGAAATGATTCTAAGTTGAGCAGGAAAAATTGAAATGTATTAAATAGACTACACAATTTATTTTTACTATTCTCAATATTTAAGGGAGGGGGGAAGACAGGGGGAAGTGATGGAGGGGGGATAATGTAGTAGAGAGTGAGGGGGGAGGGAGGGGGAAGGAGTGATGGAGGAGAGAGGGAGTGGTGAAGGGAGGGAGTGGTGAAGGGTGAGGTGGGAATGGATGGAGGGGGGAGCAATGGGAGGGGGAGCAATGGAGGGAGGGGGAGAAATGAGGAGGGGAGCAACAGAGGGAGGGAGGGGGGATGATGGAAGGGTGGTGGTGAGGAATGATGGAGGGAGGGGGAGCTCACCTGGGCTCGTCGTTGCCCATTTCCGTTGACGCGAGCGAAATCCTCCGTGCGTAGGCACGCGTGCGTCGTCGTCGGTCATGGGTGGTGGGCTGTATTGGCATCTGTGGGGGTGGGTTGCCGTTTCGTTCGACTTCGCGTTGGCGTTGGCATCGCGCTCGTGGGTTTTCATTGTCGTGCATGGGCGTTCGTTGTCGCGTCGTGGGCGCTCGTGAGCAGTCGTTGTCGTGGGCGGGCGTTCGTGGGCGGTGGGGTCGTGTGGGGCAGTGGGCGTCGTTCGTGGGTGGGCGGATTTCGTCATTGTCGTGTCGTGGGCGGGCGTTGACGTTGGTGGGCGTTGGTGGTTGTGGCGTGACGTGGCACCGTCCTCGGTGTCGTGCCGTTGTTGTCGTGTCTGCGCGCTCGTTTCTTTTCGTGGGCGCTCGTGGGCAGTGGGGGTCGCGTGGGGCCGTGTGCGTTGTTTGTGGGTGGGCGGGCTCCTCGGTTGTCGTGTCGGAACGTCCCCGCGTCGTCGTCGTTGCCTCCCATCCGCGCGTCGTGGTACCTGGTTTGTTGTTGTCAAAAGGTGGACTGGGAGGGGTTACCCAGTCCACTTACCTGGGCTGCAGTCGAGGCGGAACGTCCATTGACGTTCCGCGTCGTCGTCGTCGTCGCCTCCCATCCATGTGACGTGGCGTTGCCACGTCGTGTGGCTCTTGCAATGGCGGGGTCGTTGTTGACGACGTTGCGTGTCGTCGTGCGTTGTCAGCATCGTCGTCGTCGTCAGCGTGGTCGTGGTCGTGGTCGTGGTCGACGTCGATGTCGCGGGCGGTCGTCGTGGCTTGAAACGGTGGGGTGGATGGTGATGGTGGTGGTGGAAGGAAGAAACGACGTGGCATTGGCAACGCGTCGTGTCACGTTTGAGACGCCACGTGACAAAAGGCGGTATATACATACCTTTACTTTATCCTATAATAATGCCTTTGTGGCTCAGTTGGTTTGAGCACTGCTAATATTGACGAGGCCGAGAGTTCAATTCCTGTAGATGTAAAATTTCTATTTTTACTTAAATATAGTAAGGACACTATAAATACTGTATTCTAATGGTATAATGGTCATCCATGGAATCCATGTGGACTGCTCCATGGAATCCGAGGTGGATATGCCTGCATTCCATGTGGAATCCAATGGAATCCATATGGAGTGGTGTTGGAATCCATATGGAATTAATCATTCCATGACCATTCCATGGTCATTCCATATGGAATCCATGAGATCTATGGAATAAGGAAATGGCTGGGTCCTCAGCCAACATTGATTCCATGGATTCCATATGGAATTATCCATGGATTCCATATGGAATAACCCAGGGAAGGTAAAGACCTCGCTTTGGATTAGACGATTGCACCCTCCACCCCCAGATGTACGTCCAAGGTTTCGAGTACATCTGCTGCATCCCCCAACGCGATCAGTCTCGCCACATGTTGTGGTGGACACCCACCCTCGCTGATTGCCCCATGATTCCCAATTCACTGTTCTCCATCACCATTCGCGTACTCAAGCCAGAACTCCTGAAGGGGTACAAGGATCTTCGTGACAAGTATGTTGGTTTAATCGCAAAACGAGAGGGACGCGACCGCTCCCCTCTTGCGGGTCTTTTGGTTACCACAATGTGTCAAGCCCTTGATAGGCTTCAATCGTTTGGGATGACTTACAAAGAAATCCTACTCGGCGTAGCAGAATTCCAGAGGGCTGTCCTTGACATCCACGCGTGGATCGATTTCGTAGACGTCTATCAACCTCGTCTGTTTCCTGGACCCAATGGCGTGGTGAAGTACGATGCCAATCAGGCTCTGATGGGGGCTTTCACGGAAAAGGTTCAGGTTGCTCAACAACTGCAGGCGATGGGGATCCCTGTATGGCTGATCCGCCCCTCATTTCGAATCCTCCCCACCATGAATGTCAACATCCCTTCTTTCCAGCAACATTGCAAGATGATCGTTCTTGAGCATTTCAAGGATCATGAGGGCACTTTAGACCCATACCCTGTTCTGGCAACTGGTCCGCCCTCGTCCGAACTTTACAGGTGGACCCAACGTATAGGCTGCGCAATCATGGACCTTCAAAATGTCACTGCAATCGGTCGACAAGACTTTATTGAGGGGAAAGCTAGTATTGGGGCAGTTCGAGACGAATGTAAGTTTTCAGCTTGTAATGATGCAACCCACTTCACATACCTCAATGAAGATTCTATTCCTGTGCCGTCCGCATCCGCGTTGTCGTCCGCGGGGAAAGTTGGCCCATCTGGTTGGTTCTTTCGTATTTCTTTCTATGTAACCTTGGAGACTAATTTCTGCCTTTCTCTCAGCTTACCTGTTACCATCCAGCAGTGTCGGACAACAACCCTCAGCTTCCAGAAGTGTCGGACAACAACCCGCACCATCCTCGAAAGGTGGGTCTCACCATTCTAAGCTTAACATATGTAGTAATTGAGAATTCTGGCAGTTCTGCTTTCTGTGGCCTCTCAGCAGCTGTCCCGACGCTCCTCGGTACCATCCATCCCACCGGTCATGCCCAACCCAACACGTCATGGTGGTCCAGGACCTTCGAAGCACCCTCGCATAGCTGAGGCGAACGCGGCTGATGTCAACTCTCCTTTCATGCCTGTCCCCGTTCCCACGTGGGCCAACGCTTTACGAAACTTGGATACCGATCGTCGTCGTTTGAGACGTCAGCCAGGGGATGTGAACATCGGGTACAAATACCCGAAACCAGAGATTTTCTTGAACTCCAAGAATCGGGCTTTGTACACTGCTACTTGGCTTGCTATCCGGGCTCATCATGCTTACACACTGGCAATGGCAACCGAGCTACCGCCACCTATCACTGCCCAGCAATGGCGGAATTTCCTCTTGCGAATCATACCCTTCTTGGATGCTGATGACATCGATTATACAGCGGATGTTGAAGATACCACCGCCGTACCGTTGCCTCCGCAGCCTGCCACGAAAGGGAAACAGAAAAAAGTTGGTGCCTCGTCCCGAAAGAAACATGTCAAGAAATCGAACTCGTACCTGGAGGAGATCCCCTTGGGAAACACCTTGATCGATTGGGTGGTCTTCTATGATACAACCATCCAGTTGGGCACAACACAGGAGCTTGAGCGGGCGTTGACGCCAGAGGTCATTCAGGAGATTCTCTGGGAACTCTGCCACATGAGTTTCCGGATTGAACTCTTGAGCCTAGATGCTCTCCTTGCCGACACATTGTACCATGGCCGGTGGGGTGTTACAGATGCAGAAGCGGCGAGGTCTCGCTCAGAGCAACTTCTCAGGGTATTTCCCTTGTCGGGTGATGTGCTCGGATCTTTTATGATCAACGAAATCCCCAATCGCGACTTGGGTTTGACATCGTTTGATCTGGAAGAACGGAACCGTCATCTTGTGGAGCTTGGGAGGTTGATGTGTCCATGGAAGGGTTGCCTGGATTCAATTAAGGATGCTAGCCACCTACCGATAGAGGCGCATGTTCAGGCACTGGAAGAAGCGTGTACGAGCTTCTACTGCCAGTCTTTCTTTGACAACTTTGGTCGTGCACCCATCATCCCTTGTCGCCTTCCTCGTCGTTCTCTTGCACGCCCAGAGCCAGTTAGCTTTGCAGATTCAGTGACGTCCGCCCTGCCCTCTTCGTAATTTTGTACAGTCATACCATGTTTCTCGGACTTTTTTGTCATGTCGGCCTCATTATTGTTCTTGCCATCGCCACATGACCCATAATTTGATCTTCCTCGTGTTTGCGGTTGCACCCGGTTCTTTGAGGGGTTAGTTGTGTACGTGGGTAAGACTTTCTTTCCTTTTTTCCCTCACATCCTTGCTTGTTGTGCTTGTGAATTCTATGGCTTTCAACAAGAGCCGTTACTTGGGCAAGGCTGGGATTGCTATTGGATCTCCGTCATTGAAGAAGAAGTCCTCAAGTCATACTTGGGCTTCTACTAGTGACTCTACTGTGTCCCGTCGTCCTTATGGGTTGCCAGGCATTCAGATCTTACCTAGGCAAGACTTGACCACTCCTCTGGGGTCATTTAATCAGATTTCAATGCCCACTGGGGCTGATTTGCATGATGCTGCTGCTGCTGCTGCTGAGGATGATTTATCTGACTCCTCAGGTGGTGACTCTGAATATTCTGTTGAAGATTCTGCTAGTGATGTCCTTCACCCTTTGGTGTTTCCTGCAGAGCAAGTTTCCCCAAAGAAGAGATTAGACAAAAAGTTGGCCTTGTGGAGGAACTGGGCTTTGAAACTGATCCCTGAACTTTTGGATCCTTATCTGGGCTTGTTGAGGGAGTCTGAGAATTTGAGGAACATAGATAGGAGATTACCTCATTGTTCTTGCAATGGGACTGAGGTCTTAGCAGTGCCCCCCCTATTCCTGCAGGAATCCGGTCATTCCGGTGGAATCCGGTCATTCCGGTGGAATTCCGGTGGATTCCAGTGGAATGGAATTTAGCAGAAGGCCCTGCTAAATTGTTTATTCCGGTGTTTTCCATTCCGGTGGAATTCCTGTGGATTCTGGAATGTACACCGGAATGTTCCCCGGAATGGTCTTCCCCGGAATGGGCAGGAATGGTGTTCCCCGGAGTGGATTCCAGTCCAATCTGTTTATTTTATTTATTTGTTACTGTATTATAGTTTATTTATTTTTAATGGATCACAAACAATGTTTGTTTGGTGAACATGCTCACCAAACATGGCCACTCTCTTCCTCCACCACCACCACCATGCTTGTCACCGCCGCCAACGCCACGCCATCACCGTCACCCATAGCCACCACCGCCAACGTCGCTCCTCGATCACCCATGGCCACCACGACCACCAACATCGACCACGACACCCTTCAACAACAACGCGGCGACGCCACGTCACGAAACAACGAGCGCCGTAACCCACGAAAACACCCAACGCCCACGAAAACAACGCCCCCGGACACAAAACGACACCCGACGGGCACAAAACGACGCCCACCGCCCACGTACACCGCCAGCGCCCACGAAAACCATACCCCGCCCACGAAAACATCCCACCACCCACCGAAAAACACGAGCGCCCACCGAAAAACACGCGCCGCCCGCCGAAAAACACGCACCGCCCACACGACACACGACAGCACCATGCCGCCTACCAAAACCACCACGTCCACACCAACGCCACCCACAACGATGCCCCCAACGGCAACCAGCGCCCACGACGACGGCGACAACAACGCCCACGATGTCCCTCCCCCTTGCTCCCTTCCCCCTTGCTCCACCATTCCCTCCCCCCTTTCCTCCCTCCCCCTGGCGTGTCCACGACCACGTCAACGCGACCACGTCCACAAAAACGAGGCGACAATACCACCCCTCCCTTACTCCCTCTCCATCCCCCCTCCACCACTTCTTCCCCTCCCCATTACTCCCCCCTTCTCCCTCCATAACTCTCCACCCCTCCCTACCCCTTTTGTCCCTGTCCCTTTCCTTCTCCACAGCCTGGTCCCCTTGTCCCCACCCCCTTTCCCAGTACTTTAATATAGTCTGTATGTAGTAATATATAATAAAATATGTTTTATGTCATTTTAAATACATTATAATTGATTTATTGAGTTCAAATTTTATAAGGAATTTTGAATAATAAGTTGGTTAAATAGTAGTGAAGAGAAAGAGGTGTGCAGAAGTGTAAATTAACATATACTTGCATTTAAATATAGGTTTTATACCTTATTCTTCTCATATCCTGTCCCATTCTAGTGGAATTCCCCTGGAATACACAGGAATTCCAGTGGAATACACAGGAATTCCACAGGAATGACTAGATTCCTGCAGGATTCCTGCAGGAATAGGTGGGGCACTGTAAAGTACTGATGGGACTGGGCATAAAATGAATGTTATTGCTGTGTTCTTTGAAAGTGAGTTGCTTTATTGTTAAAATATCAACTTGTAATAATTTACATCCATCTAAGAACTTGTTTCTGTGGAAGTCTGTTCTTGCTCTGCAGCTTTTCAGCTCTTGGCCATGGGTTTGTTTCCAGCCTCACCCCTTCGACCAACGTTAGCTGTGGATTTGAATATGCTTGACTTTGTAAATGAGCTTTTTGTTCGTTCACCTCCGAACACTACTGCATGGTGTGACTCAGTTGAGGCATTTCTGGGTTCTCGCACTTATAAGCTTGAGAGTAAAGATGCCATAAGGCGTCGCTTTGGAAATGCACTACAGTGGTATGGAAATCTCATTTCCCAGAAAGATCTTTTGATATCTGGGGTTATAAATGAGGGTCGTCTAAATTGGCTCAAGGAGGCTGGGTCTCCACTTGAATCAGATAATATAGACACAGTAGACCAAAACTATGAACCTCCACCTTCTTCTAGTCCTACTTCAGTGGCAGATAATGCTAGTGATGATTCTCATGAGAGTCAGAATACTACAAACTCTGATTCTGATATTCCTCGTCCAAGTGAGTACTTGTGGAAGCGATGCCCTCTCTGTTTTGGTGGGGATAATCCACATGACCCAAATTTTATGTAAGTGATTTTTTAAATTGGGTCAAAAATAGATTCTGATGACTGGTACATTTCAAGGGTGGATGTCATTGTATGCATTGATGCTTGTTTTACTCACAAAAGAAGAAACCCTGCAAAAGGTGGGGCAAAGGGACCTGAAAATCTGCATCCTGATACAGTATTTGTGCCTGAGAAATATGTAATGGAGATGAAGGCTTTAGTTGAAACAGTTCGACCAGAGAAGTCCAAAGGAAAAGAAAAGGCTAATTTATCATCTGATGAACAACCTGCTGAAGACTCATATGAACCTGGCATGAAGGTCCCTGTCTCAGCTTTGGAGGGATGCCTGGCTTCCTTTATTGCAGCAGATGAGAGAAGAACTAAAGCCAGCACACAGTTCTTTGCAGATACAGGTCTTGTGGCCATGCTGTGTCGTCATGACCATGTTCTCTGGCTAGTAAACATGACTACTGCTGGAGAACGCCAATACTATGCTCTGGTATTGATAAAAATGCTGTTTATGAATTTGCCTTTATCAATGACAGTTGGAATTTTGTATGACATTGGATGCCAGTTGGAGAGAAGTTGCCAAATTTGGGGGTTTCTGGAGGAATTCATGGCAAGAATCCTTTTTGCACTTGCAGTTTTCCATGCATATGGACACCAGTGGCCCTGCCAACTTGTTTATCACCCTCGTAAATGTGAAGGTTTTGGCCTCTCTGATGGTGAGGGTTGTGAACGTTTCTGGAGTGCTATCAAGTTATTAATTCCTTCAATGCGTGTGGCAGGGGTAAGTGTCTATCTCATGTATATGTGAAATTAAGCTGATAACTGAGCCAAATAGTTTTATCATCGGCTGTTTACCATTGATACTCAGGTCAAGCATCTGGATAAAAAGTCTTTTGATATGATGGGTAAATGGCTTCAACGCAAATGGTTGTCTTGCATGGAAAGAAAAATTGAGGCTGAATTGATTCTCAATGAACTGGGGTTGGAAATTTCTTTGCTTGAAAATGAATGGAAGCAGCAAGTGGTGGCACAGACCAAGCCCTTGGCACGACAATCAAAGAATATTGCAAATGTTGCAATTAAGGAAATTTTGGCTTTATATACTGCAAAGAAAAGTTTTGCAACAGAGTTGGGAGGGCTTGATGACCAGCTAATTTCTGGGGTCTATGGGGATGATATGTCAGTGGAGGATGTTTTGGCTGCATGTAAAGCAATCATGAAGAAGCAAGGTGTGATTGAGGCAAATATAAAGACAAAGAAGAAAAGGCTGGGGGTTAAAGATAAGGAAGATTTGAAAAGTTTGATGGGCAATAAGTTTCTTCAATTGAAACTTAATGCCAGGGCTCTTAAACAAAGACTCAGAGATCGTTTAAGAAATCGGAAATTTGAATTGGAAAGGTTAGAGAGAGCATATCGACAAACAACTTCCAATGGTAAGGAGTTTATCTAACACAGACCACTCACTCTTTGTTGACTTCTATTTTAATAGAGACTAAATTACATTCACATGTCCAGAAACAAGTCAATAGGCAGCAACCAACAATTGCTAGATTGGCAAAGAAGTACAATGACATGTGCTATGATATGACAAAGCAAATCCAGCAGGGAAAGGCCCCTGGCAATTCTATAGCCCCTGTGCCAATCAATCGGGAGCATTTATTTGCTCTAGATGTGGATGATGACATCTGGCAGGATGTTGGATTAGATGAGAATGAAAGTGAGGTTATACCTGGCTGGCTTGGGGATGAGAAGATTCGTGAAGGAATCAAAGGAATGCTGACAACCAAGAGATGTGCAGAAGAGATGGCTAGAATCAAACAAGAGCGAACAGCCCTGCAGGAGTGGTCAAGGGAAGAGTGGGAAGCTATCAATATGGCCATTCTTATGTGTGGTAAGCTTGTTTGAATTGCTATTTGAGTGTATCTAACAGTACTGTTCTTTATTACAGAGGATGAAGACATTGAGCATCAGCTGGTTATCAGAAAGTCAAGACATCTGAGTTTGTGTGCACAGTGGAGGCAACAGGTGTCTCTGATTCCTGGCACATATCCAATGTTGAAAGGATGGGGACCTGATGTCAAAGATTTGGAGACTGCATTGAAGGAGTTGTCACAAGAAAATGTTGATGAAGAGGAAAGTGATGATGAACAGTTGAATTGCACATATAATGTTGAAGAAGCAGACAACAACAATGTTATTGAAGAGACAGAATCCATGTCCTTGGTATGATTCCATGTTCTTGGTATGATTCCATCTTCATGGTATGATCCCAATGGAATGATTCCATGTTCTTCATCAGCAAATCTACATTTTACTTGTCAGCTTGTCGGGACTTTTTGTCACTGACAGCTTGTCGCCAAGTTACAAGTTGAAACAAGCTCACAAGCTGACGAGGTGCCTGACAATGTGGGGACTTGGCGAAAAAAAGTGGTTCGACTTGCTTATGTAACACTTGGTAACCACGTCCATTCCCTCTTGGTTTCCTCTCATCTTCAAGACCACACCATCGTTCACAGCGACAACCCACCTCACCTCCGATGCGTCACCACCGCCACCAATAATGACCACCATCTTTCGGAAACATCGTTTGACCTCCCGCAACCACCACGGTGCACACCAACCACACCACTCCGAGAGAACGACGTTGTGACGCCACGTCACTAGACACAACCACGAGCACCTCTTATTCTTGATTTGAACGTCATGTCAACAAGAGATTTTCGCACCATTCTCCCTTGTCATCTGTGGAATGGCGTCATCAGCACATTATCCTCGACATCTCAATTTTTCGAGGAAATCTGGCGATGGTTCATGGTGAGTTCTTTTCTCCATCTCTCTTGCTCCGTTTTTTGAATGACACAATAATGTTTTTGATAGGTCCCCTATCATGTTTGTCACATTTCCTCCATTGCTGTCAACGGGAACACTATCAACAAAATTCCGCCAGCAGGTTGTATGTCAACGCCGCCTGCCACCCGCTCAATGCCACCACCAGCCACAGTAACCAGCCAAGCACCAGCCACACGTCAACGGTACCTTCCAGACGTGCCATGAAGTTCGCAGCAGCAACAACAACAACGAGAAACGATGATGGAGGAACGAGTGCTGCCAAAGGTCAGCATCCCCCGATATCCCCTTTGAACTGACAAGTCCCCAGCCAGTCGCCGTTGCCCACACCACACACCGACCATTGCCATGTCACCCCACCGTGCATGCCGTTTTGACGGCATATGTACTAGTATGCACTTGCAGGAGCACGAGGGGGGTTTGAGAAGGGGATATACAGAGTTTGTGGAAGGGACCCAGTGGGGGTAGGGCTGCGTCCCTCCCGGTGTCGCTGGTGTGGATAGCGAAGGATAATTTGATACTGTATTATTGTACTCTCATAATATTGTGTGACCACTTTTCTGCTATTAAATACCAAAAATAAGATTACAGCTTTTCTGAACTTGTCAGCTTGTTAGAGCTCGTTGAGCAATCTTGCAACTCAACTTGTCAGATTTTTGGATCTACTTGTCAACTTGTGACTTGTGGCTCGTTTGGACTCGTTTGGGCTCGTACAAGCTGAAAAAAGTCCAAACAAGTCGTGACAAGCGGAGTGTAGAAATACTGATGTTGGTATGATTCCATCTCCATGGTATGATCTCAATGGAATGATTCCATTCTTATGGTATGATCCCATTCCCATGGTATGGTATGATTCCACCCCTATGGTATGATTCCATCTCTATTGTATGATTCTGAAGATATGTGGGATAAGGAATTGGCAATCTGTTCCAAGAGCATCTCCCAAGTTGCTCCCTCATAGGTGAATGTCCATAGCATTTGTTCATATTGCTGTCAATGTTATGGACCTCTTCACCATCCCTGATTAATTGTATGAAAGACAGAATTTTTATTTAAATTAGAATAGCTATATTTAATAATGATATCTTGAAGCTTGTAATTAGAAGTCTTGGCCTGCTTGTGTTCAAATGTTCAAATCCAAATTCCCCACAATCCCAGCTCTGCTGAGTGGCAGATATGAGGAGATTCCAAATCCAAGTTTTTTGATGATCCCATTCCTATGGAATGACCCCATACTTTTTCATAAATGGCAAATTTTGAACATATTCAATCTGAAGAAGGCATCCTTGCCTTGGGTAGTAATTTGGCTAAAGTTCATGCCTTTGCAATAAATAAAGTCTTGCAAAATTCTTGTTTTCCTTCAGAGCCCATGCCATTGTGATGGATACAACATTGATTTATTTGTCATGAATATAAATGGCCTGGCAAGATATACACTTTTAAGTGGCTTGTGATAGATTATCCACAGTGAAAATGGCCAAACCCTGGGATAAAGCCCAATCAAGCTAATTTTCAAGTGAATTTTCAAAGGATCAAGTTCATCCTATAGCCTCCACTGGTAGCTTAAAATGTCTGAAGAAATCTGAAGAACCAATCCACAAAAAATGGAGCCCAATGGATCAGTATTGCAGCCTGGAGAAATAATTTTCAAATTTTGTAGAAAGGACCCCAGACACCCTGTGACAGCTATGGAATGATGGTATGGTACGGAATGGTTTGGTATGGAATGGTATGGTATGGAATGGTATGGTATGGTATGGTATGGTATGGAATGGTATGGTATGGTATGGTATGGTATGGAATGGAATGGTATGGTATGGTATGGTATGGTATGGTATGGAATGGTATGTGGTATCCATACCATGGTATGATGGAATTGGTATGAGGGTCATACCACTCTGGAATGGGGTACCACTAAGGTTCCCTAATTCAAAGAATTGGATAACCTCATAGGTACCCAAAAATGGGTGACTGAAGTGCAACACCCCCTTGATCAGCATTGTGACTAGGCGGAAAGATTGTTCCTGCCTGAGGAGGCAAAATCGCAACTTCAAGTTGCTCAGAAAATGTGTTTTCTTTTGTTAACGGAAGGACCAGATGTCTGAGTGGTGGCTTGTAAGCATCACACCAGTAGGAATAGGCGTATGCCTATAGGAGCTCTCCTTCAAGTGCGAGGATGACGTGCCAGAGGTGATTTGGAAGGTGGTCACTTCACTGGCCAATCACTGGCCTAAACCTAAGCCACAGGCTGATGGCAGGGCTCCAAAGGTCAAAAGCGAAATACAGCCAGGCCAAAGTCGGTTTCTCAGCCTGAACAGGAATCATTCATTTTACAAAGCGTTGAATGGGGGGTATACTTCGTAGTTCTGTTGAGAAACTTGTTCAACTACGGAAAATTCTCAGGAGACACTGCGACAGATCGAAAGCTCAATGCAGAGGCACTCTGGGGCCGTCAACCGGCCGTCGAGGGGTATAGAGTTGGCAAAGATTTTCTAATGCATCGTAGGGGGGAAATGCTGTGCTCAATGTTATTGTTAGTAACTTCTGAGTGAAGGCACGTGACCGTTCTTGAGTTTGTAATAGCGTGATTTTTCCCACCATGGTTGAACAACCCTCAGGCCTCAGTAGCCAGGCTTTGGTGTGGCTCTCCGAGTGGAGATCTGCTGAGCAACCCGGCTGACGCCTGCCCTCTGAGAGCTCTGACCTGAGTTCACCTGGCGCCCTAAAGTAATGCAGTTGAGGGGCAGGGCAATGTCCAGAGACCACTAGGTGGCTGTCCTGCTTGATGAACTCCTATGGGTGAGTTTATCGCGTTGAAGCTTTCCCTGCATTCTTACCAACAGCCAGTAGCTTACACGACCCGGTCTCTCAACCCTCCACCAAGCAAAAGCATGCAGCAGTAGTGCTTGGAAGTCCAGTCTCAAGACTGCAAAAAGACTGCAACTGGACTGGACCAAGACTGCAAAAGACTGGACCTGCAGTCTTGGTCTTGCAGATTTGAGATTAAAAGACCGCAAAAAGACCGGTTAACGTGGACCAGTCTGGTTGGTTAAGACCGGTCTTTTGTACCTACATAATAACCCTTCAAAACGCACCTAAGATCATATTTTTAGGCCAAAAACTGACAAAGATACATATAAAATAGTAAAATATTCCATGAAAATAGTAGATGTACCTTGGTATTTTTGTAGATACATCAATTCTCAATGGGATTTAACGTTATTGCACTCATTTTGAAGCTACGAAGAATCTCAATAAATTTACCAACTCACAATTGCAAATATTATTGCATATTTAGTTGAAAGACCAGTCTTGAACCGGTTGTAACCAGTTTGGACCAAGACTGGTCCAAAGACCGAAAAAGACCGCAGTCTTGCAAAAGACTGGTCCTGGTCTGGTCTTTTGAGGTTTTAGGAACTGTGTGGACCAGTCTGGGTCTCAGTCTTTTCGTTTTGGGCCAAAAAACCGGACTGGACTGGACTTTCAAGTGGGCCTGTCGCTCCCTGGGCAGCGGTCAGTCAAGCTGTAAGTGATCGATCAGAACTCTTGTTGGTGTATCAAGCTGACAGTGCCCCCTTTACCTGTTAGCTCTGCAATCTGCTCCTTCAAGACCTGGGGGTGCTGCGCCACACCGAAGGTGATACTTCCCTGTACAAGACCTTCGACTCCCTCGCTCAGATGAGATGAAGTATGACGACAGGCGCAAGTTACCCCTCATCATTTGCCATTGAATGATTGCTGTTTCCGGTAACGATTGCCCAACCCTGCGCATTGTCCTCAATATTCTGGGAGCTGATCCGAATTTGGATCCCAAGCCTCTCAGTTTCATGTCCCTCGGTGAAGGAGTCAAGCAGCACAACATGGGCAAGGTCTACTCTGGCTTCTATGAGTGTGCAGGCCATGTCGTGCCATGCTTGGTCGTTGCGAAGGTTGGCAAGTGGACTGAGCGCAGCCGTCCTGGCAGTCGTGGTAAACGAGACTCTCAGATGCTTTGAATGCATTCCTTGAACAAGGTTCGTGGTTTCTTTCACGCTGCTTTCTTTCGCTGACGCCAAATCAACAGGTCCATTTCAACTCTGGTGAATCCGCTCAAGCTCGAAATGTACCACCAGATCAAGAACTTCATTGGCGTCAGCCCGTCTTTCTATGAACACTTGTTCATGGTGGACGATGATGCGACTGTGGACCCGCTCTCTGTCAATTGCCACATCTCTGCATATGTCCATTTCCTTTGTCGATATCTTCGTCAGCTTAAGCTACCACAGTGGGATGATTCGTGACAAGAAGCTGCTTGGTGTTTTCAGCGAAACTGAACTGACCAACAGAAAGCAATCTCTCATTATGATGATGCAGGTAAGTTTGAAGCTTCTAGTTGATCATCGAGCCTCCTTACAACCACTTTAAAAGTGTATGAGTGTTTTATCTCCCATCACATGGCAAAGGCCTTCAAGAGTCTTTTCGGATCCGTCACCTGTTTGCCCAGTTGCTTCACCCTACCTCCTGCATCTTGGCGAAGATTGATGCCTCACCACGTTGCTCTTCAGGCACTTCCTGCTCTTCAAAACCCAGTTTATCTGGGATGCCCATGCGTACACCGTGGCTCCTGATGACTGGAAGGTTTTGCTGTCTTAACGTCGCTGCTGGATCAACTCGACCGCTCACAACCTCAGGGAACTCATCTTCTTGGAGCAGCTTTGTGGTTTCTGCTGCTTCCCGATGTGTTTCATTGCTATGATTGATTTGGTTTCGATGCTCATGCAGCCTGTCTCTGTCGCATATGTAAGTTTTGCCCTTTCATTTGATCAGGCATCTTATTACCTCCCAAGATCGTGCACTTGATTGGACTGGTGGCCAGTGGGGGCAAATCCATCCCCACTCTATCGTTCATCATGATCGCTGCGATATACGGCATTCAAGCCCTGGCTTTCACCATGTGATGGAAGTGGGACATGATTGGATGGATGTTGCTCTACACGCCTGCCATTCCTGCCTTCTCCTCCTTCTTGCCTCTATACTCGCTCTGGAGGATGGGTGATTTCTCTTGGGGTCAAACACGCGCTGTCCTTGGTGAATTTGGCAAGAAGACAATCACTCATGTGGGCTTTCATCTCTCTTTTTGAGAGTACACGATGCCAACTCTGTTATCAACTAGGACGAAGGGAAGTTCGATCCTCGGTCTATTCCTCTCAAATTGCGGAATGACTGCATGAGTTTTGGCTGCAATCTTCTTCCTTTGTTCACTAACACCCTTCATCAGGAGAATAAATCCTGGGACAAGGAATCGAATCACAGTATTGGATCCTGGGTCCCTCAAACCAAACCAAAGGAAGCTTACGCAGATTTGCACACTGCTTCATTATACGGCTGAGAAACCTACTACAAGCCTCAAAGATGCAGCTTCCAGCCCCATCCCAGCTCAGCATGTGCCCACCTCCAGGATACCAGTCAGGTCGCAATACCCCACAGTCCCAGTTCCAACCAATGGACAACATAGGGCACTTCCACCAGCCTGCCCTGCCACGCCCTGCCACCAACTGCCTAGATATGCCAATACCCACAATGCACACCCCAGATATCTGTTACCCAACCTGGGCGGTGGTGGTGCACCTGCTGCCAGTGGCGCACCAAGTGACTTCAAGCTCAAGTGGTCCGTCCAAGAGATCATGCGATCTGCAGTAGTGTTCGCAGGTCCAGTTAAGTCCAGTTTTTTACCTCAAAACGACGCGACTGGCAACCGCAACCGGTCTAGACCAATCCAAATATTGAGGGACTGCAACTGGACCGCTTTGGACCGGTTCTAATCGGTCCACAACGCAAAAAAAACCAGTCCAGACCGGTTGCGACCGGTCTTTTGTTGAAAAATTTATTGTGCCAGATATATTAAATGTTACCTCATGTATATAGCATGCGTAGATAGATAATTTAATTCTCCGTACGCTGGCCAAGATTTGAAGTGATTCGGTCAAGATTTGATTGAGATATGGTGAAAACGGAGAGAACATACATTCAAATTGCATATAAAAATGTTTTTGGCCATATCTCAACCAATTCTTGACTGTTTTTGATGATTCAGGGACCGAAAATTAAGTAAAATGTGCACGAGTAAGGTACAATATGTGATGAGATGAAAGACTGGTTGCAACCGGTCTAAACCGGTCTTTTTCTGTTTTTATCTATTTACAAAAACATGGCAACTGGCAACTGGACTGATCACAAATGTGGGCAACTGGCAACTGGAAAAGACCGGACTGTGGTTCAGTCCAGTTCAGTCCTATGTATATTTTCAGTCCTGTAGACTGGACCTGCGAACACTAATCTGCGGACCTCAATTCTGTGACGAAGCGCAAGGCAAGGTTGAACTAAGTCAAGCACTTGTTCCCATTGTCCTAGTGTGTCCTTCCAATGAGGAACCAATATGTCCACAGGGGCAGCAGCAGGAAGACTTGGCAGTAAATTGGTCCTTGGTGGACAGTGGTGTAAGTTACCTACATGTTCTTTTCCAGTGACTCATTAAATGTATGATTGCTATGGTCCCATTCTTCTGCAATCCACCATCTGTTCGTATTTGTGGCAGTTAGCCAATGTTGGAATCCTCAAAATTACGCCGCTTCATCATCGATCTCCTTTCATGGGAGAGCTTGCATGCAGTGCACGACATCGTTGATACGATTTACAATACCTCCTTGAATATTTTCAAGTCAAAGGAAAGGGCATTGTTGGATGGGGATGAAGCTGTTGCAAATCAGGTCGGGGAAAGAAAGGATATATTGAGCATTCTAAGTACACTAAATTTTTTCCACCTGCGAAATCCTTTGACTGATTCCACGGTAGTGAGAGCCAATATGGATGCATCAGAGGAGAATAAACTTGATGGGTCTGAACTTGTTGTGCAAGTCGCGTGCATATCCCTCATCTTTGCCCCCCATTTGAATGACCTGACCCCACTCTGTCTGACAGGAGGTTTGACATCTGGTGCAGTAGATGCGATGTCAAACGCAATATCTCACGCGCTGCATTTACTAGCACAACACCAACACATTCAAGAGAAGTTGCGTCATGAAATCACAGAAGCCCGTACTATTGGACTGGGAGTCTTGCTTATGACGAACTGCTGGTAGTTTTACTCCCTTTCGATGCTGTATGTATGGAAACTCTTCACCTTCATCCTCTGGTATCCTATCTCTCCAGAACATATGTCCTCTCCCTCCTTTTATCTAAAATCAGTTGTTGAACTTCTCTACTGGCGCTTCATGTAAAATAGGACACGCGAACTTGAAGATGTCATTATGCCTCTTTCAGTACCTTCAAGAGGTCTCAACAGAGAGGGCGTGCAGGAAATTCAGGTCCCGAACAACACAAACATCATTATATCAATAATCGCTACCAATCAGAACCCAGAAATATGGGGCTATGACCATTCGCTTCAATGGATCCTGGAGAGGTCACTTTCTCCTCTTCCTTCATCCGTAATGAACGCACATGTCCCAGGAGTATATTCGCACCTGTGGGTCATTTTTGAACTGACATTTTGTATTGGGCGCTCACATCATGAAACGTGTCTTGTTAGGATGAAATTTTTGGGTGGAGCAAGGGTGGAGGTTGAGCTTACGACGTTGGAGAGCGAAGAGCACCCCACTATTTACCACCATCTGCTTGCGACAGATGCTGAGGTGAAAGTGTCCAAAAAGGCACTTCGGGATGAATCTACGATGCTGTTGTACTACAGTTTAACCACATAAAGTCTGCCAAAAAAAAACTCTAAGCAAAAAGAAGAAAAGGCACCTGCAAATCAGGACACCAGGGTAGTGTTGCTGTGGCTCAGCTAGCCGAGAGCCGGCTTATGTAAGCCAGCTAAATTTCCTTAAGTGGCTCAGCTCGGCTTTTAGCTGACCCAAAGCCGGCTCAAGCCAGCACATAATTCTCAAAGTGATGTGACTATAAATCTGGGTAAATTAGATGCTGTCTACCTGATAGATACACAGTGTAATGTATATTTCGAGCATAGAACTATAATAGAAACCAAATGATTATGAAAATAAATAAAAATTCACAAAAAAATAGGGAGGATGTGAGATAGCATGGAAATAGGAGCATGTATGGATGTCATCTCTTCAGCTCCATCAAATACGATTAGAATACGATGTAAACGAGCCTTCAGTGAAGAAAAATGGTGGAAAGCTGACTGAGATACAGCTCAATTCCCCCCAAAAAGAGAAAATGTAACATATCTCTGGAACGCGGACACGCGAACCTCTCGCCTTTTTGGGACGTTCAAATGACACTAGAATACATTTTGAACAAGCCATAGATCATAAGAAATGATGAAGATTTGATTGACCTAGGATACTTGCTCCCCAAAACAGAAAATGGAATATATCTCCAGAACGCGGACATGCGGGCCTCTCATCTCTTCGGGATGTTCAAACTACACTAGAATACGTTTTAAACGAGCCATAGATCATAAGAAACAATGAAAATTTGACTGACCTAGGGTACTTGCTCCCTAAAATAGAAAATGGAACATATCTCCATAACGCGGACACGCGAGCCTCTCGTCTCTTCAGGCCCTGAAATTGACATCAAATAGCTGGTAATCAACGCTTATTTGGTAAAAAATGGTACAGAACTGACCAAGATACAAAATAGCCTCATGGTGTCTATCCAGCACATATTACACATTTTTTAGGGCTATGATTGGGCTATTCTGGTACCCATTCTTACGTTATACTATGTGAATTTCATTTACAATTGATATAGTACACTACTCAAGTTTACGGTTAAACATAAATTGGGGGAGAAGAGGAGAAGGAAAGCAAAAGAGATGCTGACGTGCTCTATATATTGGAGGCACTTTAGGGTGGGTTGAGATTTATGGCAGGCTTAAGAATAGCCCAATCATAGCCCTAAAAAATGTGTAATATGTGCTGGATAGACACCATGAGGCTATTTTGTATCTTGGTCAGTTCTGTACCATTTTTTACCAAATAAGCGTTGATTACCAGCTATTTGATGTCAATTTCAGGGCCTGAAGAGACGAGAGGCTCGCGTGTCCGCATTATGGAGATATGTTCCATTTTCTATTTTAGGGAGCAAGTACCCTAGGTCAGTCAAATTTTCATTGTTTCTTATGATCTATGGCTCGTTTAAAACGTATTCTAGTGTAGTTTGAACGTCCCAAAGAGACGAGAGGCCCGCGTGTCCGCGTTCTGGAGATATATTCCATTTTCTGTTTTGGGGAGCAAGTATCCTATGTCAGTCAAATCTTCATCATTTCTTATAATCTATAGCTCGTTTAAAACGTATTCTAGTGTAGTTTGAACGTCCTGAAGAGACAAGAGGTTCGCATGTCCGTGTTCTGGAGATATATTCCATTTTCTGTTTTGGGGAGCAAGCATCCTAGGTCGGTCAAATCTTCATCATTTCTTATGATCTATGGCTCATTCAAAACATATTCTAGTGTCATTTGAACGTCCCAAAAAGGCGAGAGGTTCACGTGTCCGTGTTCCAGAGATATATTACATTTTCTGTTTTGGGGGGTGTGACTCTGTCACACCGTCTCAGGCAATTCTTAGCTGTTTTCTATGATCTTAGATTCATTTAAAGTATATTCTATTACTAGTTGAATAATATGTACAGTCAAAAGCCAATTTTATTTGTTTTGAATGAGCTAGCATGTGTGGTTGATGAGGCACCGAAAATCCCAGCTATAGCCGGCTCAAGCAGTAGCCAAGCCAGATCAATCGGCTCGGCTTTAATTTCAGCTCAGCTGTGGCTTGAACCAGCTAAAAGTCGAAGCTGCGGCAACACTACACCAGGGTGACTCCAGCAGCACTATCATGAATGTCAGACAATGAAATCTTCAATTTAATGTGGAACCATACAGGAGAGTAATGGTCTCACCGTTGTCATCTTTGATGACCAAGAGTTGTGTTCCCTGAGATAAGGGGTTTGTTCAGATTAGAAAAAAAATTAAGGCAACAAGTAAACTTACATCCAGCAAGCAGCCAGAGGATTGCACCGTAGCGTAGATAATCAGGCCAGTAGAACACCAGTAGAATACACGGGTGCCAGCCTGTATGAAGTGAGTACAGGAGTAAAAAAGCACGGTAAAAATTGCTGACAGGGAATGCGTTCATGGCCGGTAGTCAGGGTAGCGACCTGACGAGAGTTTGACACATACCATTACTTATATGCAAATGAAAGTCGCCCCCAGAATCGTAAGAGAAGCAAAATCATAGAACATTTGGTGATAGGATTTCGCAAAGGCTCCCAGATAAGAAAGACATTTACATAAATTGCAAGCAGCAACATGACTGTGAAGTGATTGGAACAAGGCTGGTGGGAATTCAGGGAGATTAATTAAAGAAGGCATCACCAATGGTGGCACTGGTGATTCCTTGTAACCGAAGGCATTTCGGATCACTTCAGGATCTCCAAAGTCGATGGGAAATGAAGCCAGAGGAGACATGAGGACGATAAAGGACCTAATGGCTGCATGCCCCTGCAAATCGATCTCCACAGGAAGAGGAGTCCGTGATAAGGAATCAAATTCGGGAGATCGATCGATCTTGAGAGGAGCGAGAGCAATGAGTGACGGTCAAGTGTAGGAGATAGCTTTCACCGCCGCATGCACGCAGGATGAGCATGTATTTCATGTCGATGGATTCGCGATCCAGAACAGAGACCATGACCCAATTGAAAAACGCAGTCTGCAGGCAATCCGTTGAGCGAGAACTTGCTTCACATATGTACCCTCGATGTAATTTCCGATAAGCGTAAAGGGGTGGTGGGTTTGTAATGCTGCAGGAGGTGTGCAACACGTTCCAAGGTGTTGGTAAAAGGAAGATTTCAGCATTGCTTTTAAATCTGGGCGTGCAAGACATACAGTGCTGGTTGGCAGTGCACATGGTTGTTCCGCATTGGGACCCCTTACTATTATTATTCACTACCATAGTCACACAATGCTGCCCAGCTTTGGCCTTGAAAGCGGCCAACAGGAGTGACATGTCTGTAATTTTCAGATTGGTGACTGGTTCCTATGTTCATGAAATACACTTCTGGGAGGCCTGGAGTCGCATCTGATCATGAACCACCACGTGCATAGGTGAAGCAGGCATGAAATTTTGATTTGCCATGTTCTCACATCTCGTATTGCTTGCAATTTCACACTGAGAGTGAGCTGGTTAGCTTAGGCAACAAGAATACAGTCGTATTCTCATTTTGATATCATTCCCACCATGATGGGAGGAGAAAATCAGTGTCACACTTGTGTGATGTCACCATTATGATTGAGCAAACACAGCTGTAGCCAAACACAAATACACAGACTTCCTCCTCACCCCTTCTACTTCGACACACCCTCATTGGGCTTTTTTTCCCCCAATAGGTACATGCTATTTCGAATACGCTCCTACAGTCCCTTCAAAAGTCTATAAATGCTGGGGGACTGAACGAGGTCTTAGTGATGCCCTACATATTCCTGCCGGATTCCGGTCATTCCGGTGGATTCCGGTGCCATTCCAGTGGAATTTACCAGCCAAAATTTCACTCCAGCCACGGAATATTGATATTCCGGGATTTTCACCAGAACAGTCCCCGGAATGCACCGGAACGGAATGGCACTGGAATCCAGTGACCGGAATGAGCACTAAAAATTGCCAAATATGGCAAGTTCTATATTTTCAGATAAAAATTAACAATAAAATCAGAAAAAAAATAGGGATGGTGGTAATGATGTTGGGGTACTGTTTACATGGTCTGTGCGCATTTCCTAATATGGTAATTAATGCAAATATAACCAGAAAATCAGGGAAAAAAAGACAGAAAAAATATAGGGATGGTGCTCACTATTGGTGATGTTGTTGGGGTATTGCTTAGATGGTCTGTGCGCATTTCCAAATATGGTAATTTATGCAACTATAGCCAGAAAATCAGGAAAAAAGAATAAATATGATGTAGACTCTTGTTGACAATGTTGGAGTAGTGTTTACATGGTCTGTGCACATTTCCAAATATGGTAATTAATGCAAATATAGCCAGAAAATCAGGAAAAAAAGAGAAAAAAGAATGAACATGATGTAGACTGTTCTTGACAATGGTGAAGTAGTGTTCACATGGTCTGTGCACATTTCCAAATATGGTACTTAATGCAAATATAGCCAGAAGATCAGAAAAGAAGGGGAAAAGGTATACACATGGTGTTAACTGTTATTGACAATGTTGGAGTAATGTTTACATGGTCTGTGCACATTTCCAAATATGGTAATTAGTGCAAATATAACCAGAAAAACAGAAAAACAGCAGAGACATGATGTTAACCATTGTTGACAATGTTGGGGTACTGTTTACATGGTCTGTGCACATTTCCAAATAGCTTTTGTCAGGTTCAGGGTACATATCCAAAAAAGGAAATTTAAGTATTTCTAGTAAAAGAATAGCAGAACACTCACAAAAAAATAGAGTTGGTATATGCAGTGTATACAACATGAGGCACTGCCTTCAGGGTCCATGTCAGGGTTATTTATATATATCTATGAAAGGAAAGATGATCTTGTATGACCAAAAAGTCAAGAAATTCAAGATAATGAGGATTCTGCTTGTCAGGGTTCATTCAATGGGATGTCAGGATGATGGTCACATGACCAATTACCAAAAATGGTCAAAAAACAAAAGTTGTAGCCCTGCACTGTAGCTTCCCAAATCTGGTTGAATTGTGTTCTGAAGTACTCCCATTGTGGATATATGAGGTAAAAGATTTTCAAAAGTGTTGCGTTTTTTTTTGTATTTTGTACTTTTCTCCATGAAAACAACACCAAATAATATGATTTCAACACATTTACAAAGCTAAGAGAAAGGGCTACAACTATTGTATCGTGGGAAATTTGACCCAAAAAGGAAGGTGTATACCCTAAAAGGGATAATAACACTGATAGACTACAAAAGTCAGTTTATATACACACAGAATCTGGTGGAATCCAGGCCCATTCCAGAGGATTCCAGTCCATTCCTGTGGAATCCGGTGGAATGGACCCATTCCTGCAGGAATATGTAGGGCATCAAAAAGTACAGGGACTGAACGTCCAATCTGCATTCCCTTCCTCCACTTCTCCTCTCCTCCACCCTCTGCTCCCCTTCACATCCCTCACTACCTCTGTCTTGTACATTGCTGTTGTTCCCGTCGTTGAATGCTGATGTGTGTTGAATATGGCCAGGTAAATCTTCGACCCTACTCTTGACGATGAACAACGGTTCTGTACAAAAAGGTGTGCTGGTATTTCATTCAAGGGGCGCTTTTTACTTACGAATACTCTTTCAGTTACTGTAATTCAGTTTATCTGAGGTTAGAGGTCAGTGTCTGCCTGTACTTTACCTTCCCCCATGAGTTCCGGCGGACTCCCATAGAATGTTGGAATTCCATCCGGAGTCCGCCGGAATGGTAGGAATCTCAAATTCCAGTGGATTCCGCCAGATTCCGCCAGATTCTGAATGGAATTCCAATGGATTCCACCGGATTCTGAATGGAATTCCAGTGGATTCCATTGGATTCTGCTGGACTCTAAATGAAATTCCCATGCACTTACTAATTTTATGGATGGATTTTAAATATAGATTGTCAGATGGCATTGATAGATCAGCAGACTTGATTGATATTGTATATACATTTAGTTATTGTAATTCTAAAGTGAGTCATCTACTGTTCCCTCTTCTTCTTCTTCTTCTTCTTCAGTAGAATCTTTACTTAATTCCTGCTTTCTAATCACATACCTTGTGTGATAGAAAAGCATAGTATGAAGAAACCAGTTAAAGTTTCCTTGTGTCATTCTTTTCAAGATGGAATCAAATCCACCAAGCCATGAATTTAATTGTTCACAAGCCTGCAAAAGCAATAAGTTATAAAATATATATTATAAAAATAAGAACTATACCTGAGTATTGAAGGCTCTTTTCAAATATGGTCGACCATTTTTATCAACAGCAGATATAACCAGATTAGGTGCAGAACTATTCAGAGGTGCAGGATTACACCATTTACGACAGATATAGTCAGTTGTGCAATGATTAATGTAATGGTAGCTATCCACAATGAATTGAGTGGTCTTTTTCCATATCCGCTCCCAGCTCCCATTGGCTATCGCAGTTCGAAGCACTAGGCATGCTTTATCAATGCAAATATAATCTGGTCTGGATTCCTCTGTTGGAAAGATAGATTCCAACCAATTTAAAATATTTGTTGGTGATTCTGCCTTGTCAAATTTAGTCCATGCAATAACAACACCACATGGAGCAGTTATGGTTTCTACACAATAAAATCGAGAAGGGCTAAAATAATGTTTGATTTGTGGTTCAGATGCTGGTTGGTCATGAGGCTGTACAGGTCTTTCATTAGAAGGTTGCCAAGGCATATTTTCTGCAGGTCGCTGAAGCATTCTTTTTACTCCAGCTAAACTCTGTTTGCTTCTGCTATTTAAATGCTTTTTCCATTCACCTTGATGTTCACTACAGGCCTGTGTTCCAGATTTCTTTGTTGATGTACAACCATGTACACGGCATTTTGCCCCATATTGTGACTCATGAAAGTGACAAAATGATCCACCACGTGCATTTGCCAACTCAGAAGTACAATTGTCATATGCACAATGTGTTGGCCCCATAACAATGCCATCCATCACAATCATTTCACAGGTGCAGCATTTTCATCAACATTTGTGTCTGAAGCACCCTGATTATGTTGTTGAGCATTAAGTCGAGCTTGAGCAGCATCTGCAGCTGCTAGATCAGCCCCTTCTCCAACAAGTGGAGGTACATGTCTGTTTTCATCCTCACCAACTAAAGCAGCTGGATCTTCACCAGTTAGCAAACTATCTGCAATAGCCTTATAGGGTTGAGTACATTCAGTACATTCATGAGCATGAGCAGCTCGAATATATCCATTATCTCCTAGTATTTCAAAAGCTGATTTGGTAACATCATCAATGGGAAGGCCATCTGGAAGCTGCAAGTCTTTTTGTAAAGCTGCTCCAAGTGAACGTATTGATTCTTGGACAAATGCTTGCCAAATCAGCCGTCTTGTCATTTTTCCTGTCCTGTTCTCTAAATAACTGTTATTCCAGAAGTCTGTATATGCAGCTGCTGATGCATGAAAACTGTACATTCCATTTAACACAGCAGCAGAGAAGACACGATCAACCCATGTATTCTGACCAATTTTAAGATAGCAAGCAGAATTTAAGTAAACTCGGCTGACTATGTTATCATTGGATGTGCGTTCACGATCAGCCCAGTACAATGTTTTGCAAGATGTACAGATGCCAGTTAATACATATGCCTTTTCATGCATTTCATTTCCCTTGATCAAAGTCACAGTTGGTATATCTCTGGAAGGAGTATGCTGTATCAAAGATCGACGCTTGCATGATTTGGTCATACAAAATGGAGAATTAGGACAGATGAGTAACACTGGTTTAAATTCATCATGAGATGTTGGTTTCAGCTTTCCATGAAAATTTCCTTTATCATCATAAGGGTATAGATCCAGAAGTTTTGAAAAGTTATCAAGTTTATCTCCTATTGCAACAATCTTCTGATCTCCAGTAGGGCTTTCTGTCTTTTTCAAAAGAGTGTCAGACTTTTCTCCAAGCCTCTTGATGAGTGCACGAACTAGAGCTTTCATCCATGCACTGACACGAACTGCATTTTCTCCTTTTCCAGTAGGATTTTGTTGCTTAGCATGTAAACTTAGAAGTTCAGGATTATCTGTCAATGAGAACAGGACCAAGAGAACTGTGGAAAGAGTAACTTTGGAGCTGAAATTGTCTTTTACAAAGTCATTGAAGACTTTGAATGTGATATCAGGAAATTCTTGTTCAGGTATAGCTGAAACTCCAGGTAGCAGAGTCAAGAAGAGCAGCAAACAAATGGTCATCATATAATTGTCCAAACTAGCAATCACAGAGAGTAGGCCAAAGAAAGTTGAACAAGCAATGTCAAGTAAAAAACTTCTACTAAAATTAAAGTCTGCATTAAAACGAGAGAAAGAAAAAATGAGAAATGTGTTACTATAGTACACTTACTTCTTGCTTTCCTTATGTCCATCTGACTTCTTCTTTTTGGAACCACTACCTGAAGCCTTAGGTTTCTCTTTCCCCTTCTCTTTTCCCCTCTTAACTTGCTTTTTCTCTGCCAACCACTTGTTGAGATCAGTGAGTGAGTATCCCTCAGGTTCATTATAACCCCAGATTTCTTTATCAGTAGGGCGTTCAGCATCTCCATCAAGATATGCCTGCATATCTGAATAGTTCTTTGCAACCTCTGTGAAAGCTGTTCAATATGCAGAATACCAGGTTGACTTAGCAACGAATATCTCAATAAGCTCTGTCGCAGTTGGTTTTCGACAGTTATCAGGCCAGGATCCATCTGTGCGCATAGTATCCAATCTGTTGGATGCCTGGCAGTAAGCCTTGTATTTTTCGTAGGCAAGCAGCAGTGGAGGATTAGGATTGTTCTTGATGACATGGTCTGGAATGTTAAGAAGCCTAATCCACTCGTCTTTAAGATCACTGGTAGTTCAAGATTTACAAGTTGGCTGGATTGAAGCTGGGGTACTGTGTCTAGTAGACCCAGTTCCAGATGTAGCAGATGTAGAAGCAAAAGGATCAAATTCAGTCTATAATAAACAGAAGATTAGTTTAGATAACTTGAAATTTAATTGTATTAACAACGCAAAGCAAAGACAAAGTATACTCATTGTTCTGGAGTACCCAGGAGACTGGTTCATTGTCGCTGATTGCATGATCAAAGCGACCTTTAAGATCCCAGGCATCTCCATCAAGTGTAAATATTCTCAAATTTCTATCTGAATATTCATTAAGTTTTTAAGCTGAATAAGAGAAAATCAAATACATACTTTTGATTGGTGAATATTTTGTGGCCACCTTCTCAAGAGTGGGCTTTATATTACTAGCCATTGGAACCAGACAAGATGTGGTTGACTGAGTTTCTGCTGGGTTGATTGTGGCTGGGTTGTCGTTTGAAAGGTACAGTAAAACCTTCCCCAAAATTTCACGAGAGTCATTGGCATCCTTGTCTGCATCAATGAGATCAGCCATATTGGCCTTATTCCCATGTGCACGACCACGTAAAACACCCCCTAAGCTTATAATTAAAACACTTAAATATAATGTCAAATAAATATCACCATACCTATAACACGAGATGCCCCTTGAAGTTTAAGTGTTTGTGGTGAACTCATTTGTCTTGCTTTCCCCTTGCGTTGGGGAGTATGTGGTAGACTAGGGATTTCAACATCTGGTTCTAATATTTGAGTTAGTCCACTCTAAAAAAAGAGAAGTAGCTAGACACATACCATGGGGATCAGCATCAATGTCTTCATCAATGTTGATGTTAGCAATGTTGCTTGTAATATCAGTTGAAGGATCTGTGATACATTTAGTATACATTGTACATATGTAACAATCAAGTACCTACCTGGGTTAGGGTCCATGCTGTCAAGTTCACCAGAAAGGTTGTTGAACTTGTCATCTCGATCATGGGCCATCTCACGATCGCGAATACGATCTCTGATACGATCCTCATCATCATGACAACCACTTGTTTTCTTGGGTGAGTTATGCTGATCCCTATCTTCATCCTCATTGCTTTTGGTGCTGTCACCATTGCTGTCATGGCCATCGTCACTATTGTCTTCATCATCCATGTTGCCATTGTCACCATTGCTGCTGCTGCTGTTGTTGGTGTTGTGGCTGTTGTTGTCCATGTCAACATCGCGGTCACTTTTGTCGTCGATGTTGCTGTTATCATCATTGGTGTCTCGTTCACGTACAGATGGGAGAGTGGGCATGGCTGGGATGGGAGGTGCAGCAGCTGGGCGGACTCGCTTAGGTGGTGCAACTGAGATACCACTGGCCTCAAGTTCCTGTTCAGCTCTGTGCACCAGTTAGTGAAAGGGATTTGGAATAGGTGGTAGACAGACCTGGTAAGTTTGAGAGGGGAGCCAGCCTTAGCATCCTCTTCAGCTCGCATGGCGGATGTCTTTCTGAAAGTACTCAAATGTTAGTATCTTGGCAAGTGTGGCGCAACAGGCATACCTGTTTTTCTTCCCTTTTGGTGCTTTCTTTTCCTCCTTCTTCCCCTTCCTGCCCTGCCCTTTTCCAGTTCCTTTGACTTCATCTTCATCATACTTTTGCTGCTTTGTTTTGGGGTTTTCAGCAGCAGATGATGTTGTTCGTTTACGTTTAGAGGGTGGTTTAGATGATGAGACTGGTGGATCACGAGAAATACCACTGCGGTTTGTTGGTCTTTGGAATCGTGTATTGGTAGCCATAGTTGCTTGCTACTTATATGAACACAAAACTAATATAGATTTACAGAAAAAGACAGCTGAATGGAGACCAAGATGGATGATAATGGACCAAGACAGACAAACGCCCAATGGAAAATCCAAGTAGGCGTGTCTATATGCACAACTTCCACATCAGAATCTGACACAGATGCAAACAAGGATGAAAACGAACAGTTAAAGAACCAGTTCAAAATTCAGATGGTAACTCAGATAGGCAGGAGCACACGAAACGTGAACAGATAGAGATTGTCAACACAGGAATGACTTTACACAAATTTACAATGACAGGAACAGCAGGAGTGTGCAAAGACAACTTGACAAAGGTGTGCAATACAAAAAGCACAGCAGGAGGGTGCAGAGATGACTTGATGTAGATGTACAATACAAAACACACAGCAGGAATCAAACAGGTAAAAAATCAACAGATGGATATGGACAGGATCACACAAGCAAAAAACACCCAAGTACAAGCCCTAAGCAGAGACAAAAAAAAAATAGACAGGTAAGGGACAAGATGACAAGCTGTTGATGAATCAGACAGGGCCTGGCAAAACCTGGCAGAGACAAAGCAGAGGTGAGCAGAGATGGAGAAGCAAAGAAAAAACAGCTCAGCGAAGACACAAAAACAAAAGAGAACAGACACGCACGCACGAATAAGCGCAGACGAGTGCATGTGGATGAGTGCGGACGAGCGCACATGGATGAGCGCGCGTGCGGATGGGTTCGGATGGGCTTGGATGGGCTCGGTATGGGTATGGATGGGCTTGGATGGGCTTGGATGGGTTCGGATTGGGCTTGGATGGCTCACGGGGACTGCAATTGGGCGTTGTTGGGTGTGGAGGGGTCAAATGTTGATGTCGTGGTATTGAAGTGGGTGTCGGTGGCTGTGAATGGTGTGGATGCGCCGCAAATCCGTCCTGGTGGATGTAAATGAGGGCGTCGCGGCGGCGTTGACGGATTGGGATGGGCGTCGATGAGTTTGGATGGGCATTGATGGGTTCAGGAGGGTGTCGACGTGTCAGATGCACGCCAACGGTTGTTGACGAGCATGGATGGGGTTGGATGGGGTTGGATGACGTGGAGCGGGGATGGGGGATGGTGACGTGGAACCCGTTAACGGGCACTGGGGACCTGTCTCGTTAGCGAGGGCGTTTGCGGTTCCTTCTGGAACGCTTACCTGGTTTCAGTGTGCGTTACGTGGCACACATTGGCCGTAGACGACGGGTGGCTGCTCTGGCGCTCATTTGATTAGTGTGGATGGGGATTGCGGGGGATTGGGGGGTACGTACGTGGCTTCTGATGCTGCTGCTGCTGCTACGTCGTCCTCGCGTTCGTAAACGGGCGTGATCGAGAGGCGTGGAGGGACCGCGCTGGTCGTGGTGACAGTGGTGGTGGTGGTGGTGGTGGTGGTGGTTGATAGGAAAACGGAGACGCTGATGGTGACGCCGGCGAACGCCGCGACTCGTTTAGGAAGGTGGCCGTGAGGGTGGTGGTGGTGGTGGTTGATAGGAAAACAGAGACGCTGATGGTGACACCGGCGAACACCGCGACTCGTTTAGGAAGGTGGCCGTGAGGGTGGGTTGTATGGAATAAATGTTGTAAGAACTTTAACAGCCTTATAGTGTAGCGGAAATATTGCTACTCAGACTTCACGTGACATTTCCCGAGGCTAGAGTTCAATCCTTATGCATCCACTTATTTTTTTATATATTATAATAACAACAACAAATATTGGAATCCATTGGAATCTCTCGGAATCTGTTGGAATTTGACTGGAATATACTCATGGAATCTCGTTGGAATTCCAATGGAAACTGTTCCGGGAGGCTCCTGGATTCCGACCATTTCCACCAGATTCCATCGGATTCCATTGGAATTTCCATGGAATTGGAAACCAGAATGGCTGAGGCTCCAGCTAACTAGTTTCCGTCGGAATTGCATGGAATTCCGACATTCCGCTTGGAATCCGCCGGAACTCATGGGGGATGGTAAAGACCTCATGTCTGCTTATTTCGCGTGAATACGTAGGTACTCACTGTTGATTTCTTCTAGGCTTTCGGCCTTGTGACAAGTGGACCCTCCATATCCCAACAAGCCTCCAGGACAGATGCAGGTGATTCATTCCTGACATTGGGTAACATCACCATACACCTCAGCTATTGGTGTGTCTTGGATAAACTCAATTTCTTTCTTTCATTGACTTACCAGTAGTGTTTGGAAGTCTGGTCTCGTGACTGGAAAAAGACCGTAACCAGACTGGACCAAGACCGCAAAAGACCGGACCTGCGGTTATGGTCTTTTATTTTTGAAATGTAAAGACCGCAAAAAAACTGGTTAACGTGAACCGGCCTTGACCGGTTTGGACCGGTCTTTTGTAACCCCTTAAATACCCTTTAAAACGCACCCAAGAACGTACGATTTGGTAAAAAAACGAGAGAGATATGAATTAAAATGTAAAATACTTTTGGGAATAATAGATGTACCAGACTTATTTTATAGAAGCATCAATTCCTAATGGAATTTAACGTTCTTGGGCTCGTTTTGAAGCTATTAGAGATGTTAATAAATTTAACGATTCATAATTTTAAAATATTGGCCTAAAGACCGGTCATAAACCGGTTAAAACTGATGCAGACCGAAACCGGTCTATAGACCGCAAAAGACCGCGGTCTGCGGTCTGGTCTTTTGATTTCTGGGGAAAAGGCAGACTGGTTACGGTTACAGTTAACGCCCCTGGGCATCAAAAAACTGAACCGAACCAGACTTTCAAACACTACTTACCAGTCTGGTGCACAGAACACTTCTTGTCGACATTGTCCATGACTTGCATGAGACGTGCTACAAAGGCATGACCCCACTAATGCTTGGCTTTGGAGTTTTCAATGCTATCCGATGACTCTCCATGGAAGTGAGTTGTATTTACTTCTCATACTTGACTACTATTCTTCTTCACTTCGCCAGGCACTTCATGCTCCAGCCTTTTACGACGACGATGACGCACTAGTAGCTGCATTCTACATCAATGCATTTATGGCAGCTGCCGTGGCAAAACTTGATCAGCTACCATGAATGAATGAAATGCATTTTCATTCATTCACGGCAACTGTTTCATTCAAGATAATTCATTCTGTTTCATTCATTCCTGGCGACGATTTCATTCATTCCTGGCAATGATTTCATTCATTTCATTTCATTCATTGACAATTCAAACTTTTCTAATGAAAAAGCGCACACTACAAACTTTTGTAGTCTCAAAAAGCAGACAATACAAACTTTTCTAATGAAATAGCACACACTACATTCAGGAAGCTACAGTGTAGGGCTACAACTTTAGTTTTTTGACCATTTTTGGTAATGGGTCATGTGACCATCATCCCAACATCCCATT
Organism: Laccaria trichodermophora; assembly: GCA_018417955.1. Taxonomy (NCBI): domain Eukaryota; kingdom Fungi; phylum Basidiomycota; class Agaricomycetes; order Agaricales; family Hydnangiaceae; genus Laccaria; species Laccaria trichodermophora. Next base: position 675,340 of record JACTVC010000029.1, on the reverse strand, counting down.
ACATGGACCCTGATAGGTAAAATCATTCTCATCTTGCTTTTCTTCACTTTTAGTCAAGCCAGGTCATATTTCCCTTTTGGGATGAACCCTGAAGGCAGTGCCTGATGTTCTGTACACCATTCATATGTTTTTCCAATTTTTTTTGCTATTTTCTGGCTATTTTTGGATATATTACCATATTTGGAAATGTGCTCTGGACCCTGAAAACAACCCCAATGTAATCACCACCAGTGAGCACCACCCTGCCATTTTTTTCCTGATTTTTTGGATATTTTTTGGATATATTACCATATTTGGCAATGCACCCTGGACCCTGAAAACAACCCCAATGTCATCACCAACAGTAAGCACCATCCCCCATTTTTTTCTGATTTTTTGGCTATTTTCCAGCTATTCTACCATATTTGGCAATGCACCCTGGACCCTGAAAACAGACCCTGATGTCATCACTAACAGTGAGCACCATCCCCCATTCTTTTCTGATTTTTCCCCTATTTTATTGCTATTTTTCATTTTGAAAAAGCGCATATTTTCTTATTTGGAAATGCGCCCTGGACCCTGAAAACAGTGCCCAACGTTGTCACCAACAGTGAGCACAACCACTGTAAAGCAATGAGTGAAACAGTTGCCATGGTGGAATGAAATAAAAAATGAAGTTGTTGCCATGAATGAATGAAATGAAATGAATGAAATCATTGCCAGGAATGAATGAAATCGTCACCAGGAATGAATGAAACAGAATGAATTATCTTGAATGAAACAGTTGCCGTGAATGAATGAAAATGCATTTCATTCATTCACAGTAGCTGATCAAGTTTTTTTATGGCAGCTACCAGTTGTTGACGACAAGCACTAGCTCCATCACATTGACTCGTTACCCATGAAGTAACTCTGCAATATGCTCCGCAGCCTGCCATCCATCTGGCTCTAGGCAAAAGTGCCATCGCGAACTTGTATCTATGTGCTGTTGCTTGTGGTCATCAACAGTGTCCTCAAGAGGTTCGCAACATCTCGCGCACCGAGGTCTTTATTGTCCCCCACTGATTCCTGCAGGATTCCTGAGGATTCCTGAGGATTCTTGCACAGTCCCAGGACTGAGTATTGGCTGATGTACCAGCCAATTTTTTCAGTCCTGTGGGGGTCCATTCCTGAGGACTGAAGACAGTCCTGAGGATTTTCAGACAGGACTAGTCCCAGGATTGATGCATGTGATGAGTCACATGACCCACAAACATGTGCTTGGAATGCATCACGTGATGTGATGCATCCCGTGCAGATGTTTGTTGATGATGGTTTTCATATGTGACACGTCACGTCACCTCTCTCTTTCATCACCACCACCTCTCTCTTTCATCACCACCACCTCTCTCTTTCATCACCACCACCTCTCTCTTTCATCACCACCCACCACCACTCGCCCACGACGACGACGACGACGGCCACAACAGACAACGACAACGACAACGACGACATCGACAACGACAACGGTGGTGGTGCCCCACAAACGGCGCCACCACCAAACGGATGACGTGGCACACCCATCTGGGTGTGCCGCGTCGACGGTGATTTTCTCGACGACGAACGCCCATGACCCCACGACGAGGGACGACAACCCCACCACCACGACACACCACGACGGCCCACCCACCGATGCTGACTGCGACGGCGAAGAACGGAAACGGCGGCGGCGCCCAACAAACGGCGCCACCACCAAACCGCTGACGTGGCATGCCCATCCGGGTATGCCACGTCGACGGCGACTTTTTCGACAACGAACGGGACCCCGCGACGAGCCACCACAACCACACCAGCACCCCTTCCGCCACCACCCACGAACGACGAGCGCCCACGAACGACGAGCGCCCACGGACAACGACAACAACCCCACCCACGGAAAACGACAACCCCGTACCCGCGAACGACGAGCGCCCACGGACAACGAGCACCCACGAGCACCCACGGATGACAACGAGCCCCCCATGTACGACGATGCCCACACATGGACGACGACCCCCCACGCACGAACGACGAGCGCCCGCGGACAACGCGCACCCACAGACAGACACGACCCCCCCACCACTGCCGACGAACGGCGAACGAGGCCGCCACCGACGAGCGGCAATGAGTGCCCACCCCCAGTATGTCCCCCCTCCCTTTCTATCCTTCCTTCCTGTCTGTCCTCCCTCCCTGTCTGTCCTCCCTCCCTGTCTGTCCCCCCTCTCTGTCTGTCCTCCTGCCCTGTCTGTCCTCCCTCCCTGTTTGTCCCCCCTCCCTGTCTGTCCTCTTTCCCTATCTATCCTCCCTCCCTGTCTGTCACCATTTCTGTCTGTCTGTCCCCCATTTCTCTCTATCTCCCTTCCTCTCTGTTCTCCCTTTCCTGTCCTCCTTTCTACCCTGTCTGTACCCCCCTTCCTGTCTGTCCCTCCTTCCCCCCTCCCTGTAATATACTTGTAAAGTAATTTTGATGTCATTTAAAATATAATTAAATTCTACTATGTATTGATATCTGAATGTGTTAAGGAGGGAAATAGAGTTAAGTTCATTAAGGAAGTTAGAGGAAGTGTTTAAAGATGTCACAGATGGTTAAATGTCATGTAGTCCTCAGGAATCCTGAGGACTTGACAGAATTTTTCTCCTAAAACTCAAATTTGCCAAAATTATGGTGTAGTCCTGCAGGAATCCTCAGGAATCCTCAGGAATCCTGAGAGTCCTGCAGGAATCAGTGGGGGACTGATAAGTACTGCGCGCACCCACTGAGTTGCTTGAAGAAGGTTAGTAAATGTCTGTGATTCTGGTGTAGGTGGTAATTTTCAATACAAAGTCAACTGGATGAGTAGCTACTCCCCATAAATTTCCTATCGACACGACAACAACAAACACATCTATCTGCCAGTTGACAACACATAAAGCACAACTTTCTCCACTGTAACAAACAGGTCGTCCTGCTGAATTCATCAATCAGCAAATACGTGTCAGAATTAGTGCTTGGAAGTCCAGTCCCAAGACTGGAAAAAGACCACAACTGGACCGGACCAAGACTGCAAAAGACCGGACCTGCAGTCTTGGTCTCTCAGATTTGAAATCACAAGACCGCAAAAAAACCGGTTTACATGGACTGGTCTTGTCGGTTAAGATTGGTCTTTTGTACCTACATAAAAACCCTTCAAAACACACCTAAGATCATATTTTTAGGATAAAAACTGACAAAGATACATAAAAAACTGTAAAATATTTCGTGAAAATAGCAGATGTACCTTAGTATTTTTGTATATACATCAATTCTCAACATAATTTAACGTTCTTGCACTCGTTTAGAAGCTACGATGAATGTTAATAAAGTTACCAACTCACAATTGCAATATGTATGGCATATTTAGCTGAAAAACTGGTCTTGAACTGGTTGTAACCAGTCTGGACCAAGACCGGTCCAAAGACCGAAAAAGACCGCAGTCTTGCAAAAGACCGGTCCTGGTCTGGTCTTTTGAGGTTTTAGGAATTGTGTGGACCGGTCTGGGTCTCAGTCTTTTTGTTTTGGGTCAAAAAACCGGACTGGACTGGACTTTCAAGCACTAGTCAGAATCTTATCTGAAGGCTGAACACTTACAGAAATCCACGCGCTTCAGAAACCATGGGTAGACTTTAGAGATAAGTCCATGAATACGACCTTACCATACATGCATAAGTTGCAGCTTGATGACAGACTGGCGACTTGCGAGGTGGATAAACGGCAATAATGGGACATTTAAAAGCAGCAAGTAATTATTCAACACTCAAATCCGCATAAAATGAAAGCCACAATGTGTGTAGTGTTTGGAAGTTAGGTTAGTTAACTGGAAAATAACCGAGACTGGACCAAACCATAACTGATCAGAACTGCAAAAATTACCTAACCGATCCTAACCATAACCACGGTCTGGTTAGTGGTTAGGTGTCATCCCAAAATATTCAAGACCAAACAAAAACCGGTTAGGACCGGTTATAACCGGTCTTTGTGTCCTAACATTACACACAAATATTCCCCTGTTTAAACACTTTCTAACGATCCAAAAATCATATTTTTTAGTGGAGAATTGACATATTTATGGTGAATTGAAATTTAAGTGAGTATTTTCCTGTCGTCACATGTGTGATAATGTGACATTGATACAACAATGGCAATCATCCATGAGAAACGCTCACAGGTCGGGTGTACTCGACCTGCGAGGTTGTTTATGAAATGCGTGTATTAGAAATATAATATACATTTGTAATTATGTTAGTACAGAGAAATAACTGGTTAGGACCGGTCATGTAACCAACTGCTAACCGTTACTAACCAATTATATCGGTTAGTAGCAGTCCGGTTCGGTTATTTTGGGTTTTGTGGCACAAGGTAACCGGTCTCGGTCTCGGTTAGAGCCCTCAAGGGCTCAATAACCAGACCGGACCAGACTTTCAAACACCAAATGTGTGGCAGATTGACAGGACATCAAAGACATTCCCAGCATGTTTTAAGGATCTCAATATGTTGTGCTGATCCTTGGATTGAAGGCGATGATGGCTAAAACTCAGAGGTAAGTTCACATACTCTCACAATGACAAACACTTACATCTTATTTCAAGGATCAGTGCTCAAGGCATAGGATAGGCCGGGAAACCCTCAGAAAGTGGTAGTGCGCAAAGTAAGTAATCAAGAGTGATGTAACACTCACTTACATCCAAAAGCTACAACAAGAGACCAACTTCCAGCACATCGACAATGCGTTTGCCGGACGTCGATACATCATAACGAGTTTTGGAGAGGTGGATGCAGGCGGTGAGGTTGTGATTCAATGAAACGAGTGCATGACGAAGGTATGCCGAATCCTTCACCTGATCTTCACACATTGACCGCAAGCAGTTGCTCCGATGCATACATCAACCTAAACTTTAAACAACAGAAGTCTGAGGAGGAGACATCTTGCCCAGATACTGATTGGCTGAAATGGGTATGTTGAGTCGACACGATGGTGGCTCCAAACAAACGGTTAAGTACTTCTTCATGCGTAGGGTCTCAAATGACTTGACTAATTTTTTGATTCTTGCCTATTGCAGGTTCTCAACATTGGCCAATGCCATCCGACAATCCATATGCGATCTGCACATAGAGATGCGGTGCGATACATTGTGTTGAGGTCTGGGAGATTCATGGCGGGATGTGGGGGTTCGAGGGTGGCATCCGTCCATCAAGATGACAACAATACATCATTGCGGAGCCTGGAGGGGCATACAAATGTTTTTAACCTGCTCTATCTTCCCCCGAAACCTTTCTGCCCTCCTCACATTCCACCTCACATTCAACTCCCAGCTCTCCTGTCAGCAACGCTGGTAAATCTTGGAGTCAACAACGGCCAATTCGAGCTCCACAGGATAACGCACAAAAATTGGACGCAAAATTTGAATGAATGGAAGAGATCATAGGAGACTCAGGCTTTGACATGATCAGAGAATTCCTCCGGATTCTATCTACAACCCTATTCGTGAAAAGGATGATCCTTGCGGGACTGCTCATGGCTTGGCTGTCACTCGGTTCCTTCACGTTGGCCCCATCCCATCGTAAGTGTCTCCTTGCCCAACTTCTACATGGCCATACTTATCTTGTTCAATTAGATACCAGTCGGGGCTATTTTATACTTGCGTGGAATCATTATGCAAATGGAGACTTGCACTGGCGCTCGGCAGATGACACTTTGCTGCTAAATCACACATCCTCATCAAACACGTCTACAGTAGGTTTGGGAACATTCCAAGTGACACAACTGTGTGTAGGGCCCTCAACACCTTGACTGGTTCAAGCTTTGCTTGTCTAAGAGACTCGGTTAAGAATGCGACGGAGTGGGGAGAAACCGAGTGGTGTCTAGTGCTCGACAATGTCGAAGAGTATTTGAAGAGCATTGAAAGCTGGTATACGAAGGGGGGATTTCATGTGAAAGTATTCTAAAGGTCGGGACGGCAGCAATGGCAATACGGCTTGACGATTGCAAATCTGGAGCTTTTGATTTACAAAGTCACCTTGCACACGTCGCTGAGAAGAAATGCACTACCGTGACTGTCGAAAGCATCAGGGCGGATATTAACTGGATTCATATACACGCAATCCAATAATCATTGCATTGGGTTCGCGTTCTCGTTGAGTACATTCTGGAACTCAAGCCCATGTCCAAAGAAATTCAGCCAGGTTTCACTCAGCACCCCTTGAAGCATCGCATGTGCGAAAGTCAGAAAACTGTGGTGCAGCTGCTGGGAACCAACACTGAGCAAGAGATTGAGACTCAGGGGATGGCACGAGTTAAAGGACGTCACCTTTTGCAATGGCTTGCATGGTGCAAATCCAGCGGACTAGCAGCTGACTCTGATATGTTTGATGGCTTGTGCCAGCTGTAGGAATTGCGGATTACGTCCGTTTGGAACGATCTATAGTTCACTCGAATCGTATTGTCAATGTGATTCGAACAAACTATAGAACGTTCCAAACGGTTGTGATTTTCCAGTCCTATAGCTTGCATGGTCAGCTGGTGCAAATTCAACGGACTTTGAAGTGTTGGATGGCTTATCCTTTGTTACCGGGATCTGTGACTGGGTGTTCAGCATCCCAAAGCACAAGTAGACACAGGTAACACTATGATACCATAACAATAGAAACGGACAATTGTCCTATGGCTCATAGCGCTACCCAAATGGGCCCAATGCCCGTATAGGGCATGGCACCATAGGTGGGACCAATGTATGTCAGGACCTATGGAATGAAAGTGAGGCCCAGGATATCAGCCACCTTACATTGACCTTATAAGCTACAGAGTTATAGATGGCCTAAACCATGTACACGCAATGGGACCAAAGGTGGGGTGAATCCTAGTATGACTTTGATTTTCCAATGTAACCATTAGTGGAAGCCCCGCAATGTAGAGTAACATTATGAAGGACACAAGGCAAGACTGTGTAACTGTTATCACAAACCCTGCAACACAGAGGTACTGACATGTGGAAAGACCGCTTGACAATTAGCGGAATGCCCGAAATGCACAGTCAACAATATGAAGGACATGCGGGAGTAACGATGAGCGGAACCCCCGAAGCGTAGATGTAATATATGAAGGACACAAGGAAAATGGATCAAAAGCCCCATGGTGAAGGTCAAACCAGTGGAACGACCTGTGAGCGATTACCGGAAAGCCCGAAATGCACAGTCAACAATAGGGAGGACGTGCGGATATATGTCCGGGGAAAATCCGAAATGTCTGGGGCATTGTCATGCATCCAGCAAATTTGAAATCACTGGAATGTCCGGAGCATCAATTTTAACATCCATGAGATATGAAGAAATGGATGGGAGATTGAGTATCCGAAAGAAATATTCAACCTGCATGTACAAAAGTAATACATGGCCCATGGATGTTAATATTCAAAGGATGTGCAGAAGATCAGAAAAAAACCACCCTGGGGTCTGGACAAATGTCACAGACAAATGTGGAATTCCCGAAGCATCAATTGAAATATTAAAGGCATATGCGGAATATCCAAAAAAATGAGAACCCAGGTGTCCAGACAGATGTTGCATGAAGATGTGGAAGTCCCAAAGCATCAATTTAAATATTAATGTCATTTGCGGAATATCCAAAAGAATAACAACTTTGGTGTCCGGACACATGTTGCATGAAAATGCAGAAGTCCCGAAGTGTCAATTGCTGTGGAATATCCGAAAAAAAGACAACCCAGGTGTCCAGACAAATGTTGTGTGAAAGTGCGGAAGTCCCCAAGCATCAATTTAAATATCCACAGCATGTGCGGAATATCCAAATAAATAACAACCCAGGTGTCCAGACACATGTTGCATGACAATGCGGAAGTCCCAAAGCATCAATTTAAATATTAATGGCATGTGCGAAATATCCGAAAAAATAACAACCCATGTGTCTGGACACATGTTGCATGAAAATGTGGAAGTCCCGAAGCATCAATTTAAATATTAATAGCATGTGCAGAATATCCGAATAAATAACAACCCAGGTGTCCGGACACATGTTGTGTGAAAATGCGGAAGTCCCGAAGATCAATTTAAATATTAACGGCATGTGCAGAATAGAATATCCACAGCATGCGCAGAATATCCACGGAATCTGCGGAATATCCGAACAAATGTTGTGTGAAAGTGCAGAAGTCCCCAAGTGTCAATTTAAATTTGCACAGCATGTGCGGAATATCCAAATAAATAACAACCCAGGTGTCCGGACACATGTTGCATGAAAATGCAGAAGTCCCAAAGCATCAATTTACGAAAATAACAACCCATAAAAGTGCAGAAGTTCCGAAGCATCAATTTAAATATTAACAGCATGTGCGGAATATCTGAAAGAAAGACAACCCAAGTGTCCGGACAAATGTTGCGTGAAAGTGCGGAAGTTCCGAAGCATCAATTTAAATATTAACAGCATGTGCGGAATATCTGAAAGAAAGACAACCGAAGTGTCCGGATAAATGTTGCATGAAAGTGTGGAAGTTCCGAAGCATCAATTTAAATATTAACAGCATGTGCGGAATAACCGAAAAAATAACAACCTGTGAAAGTGTGGAAGTCCCGAAGCATCAATGTAAGTATCCACAGCATGTGCAGAATATCTGCAAAAATAACAACCCAGGTGTCCAGACAAATGTTGCATGAAAGTGTGGAGGTCATGAAGCATCAATTTAAATATTAACAGCATGTGCGGAATATCCGAAGAAATAAAAACTCCAGTGTCTGGACAAATGTTGTGTTAAAGTGCGGGAGTTCCAAAGCATCAATTTAAATATCCACAATGTGTGCGGAATATCCGAAAAAATAATCCAGGTGTCCAGACAAATGTTGTGTCAAAGTATGGAAGTTCTGAAGCATTGATTTAGATATCCACAGGATGTGCGGAGTACCCAAAAAATGTTGTGTGAAAATGCAGAATTTCTGAAGCATCAATTTAAATATCCATGGGATGTGCAGAATATCCTGAAAAACAGCCCTGGTGGTTGCATCAATGTCCCGGGAAAATGCGGAATGTCTGAAGCAAATGCCAGAGTAAGTACAGCACCGGAGTTGGGTATGGCATAGGAGTTGGTGGGTTGGTATTACAAGATATGTGCATAGCGGGATGTCTTCTAAGCTGAACGAGGCATATGAGGGATCTTTGGAAAGGTAGAAGAGAGGAGGAGTTTAATGAACTGAAGCAGACTCTAAGGCATTACTAGGTTAGTAAAAAGATGGGAGCAAGGCTCAACCAGTTTGTGAAATCTCTGGAGCGTTAATTTTGATATCCACTGAACATGCAAAATGAATGAGAAGCTAAATATCTGATGTACAATATTCTCTGGGTATATACAAATGTAAGAGAGTGTCCATGTGAATGCCCTAAGTGAATACGAAATTTCTGAACTGTCCATGGTGATATGTGCAGGAGTTGCAAAAATGAATGAATCTATGAATACATATCCTGCAGGTGTAATAAATCTCTCAGAGATGTGAGCCATACACAGACCTCCTTGTCATCATACAAAACCTCCAGATTATCAGCTTGCATGTGGAAATGCCATGCAGTAATTTATGGAATATTCAGGGAAACTTACAAAGTACAGTATGCCATGATGATTGTACCATAGCTGTACATAGGCAATGGCACAGGTTCGAGTAACCCACACAGTGTACAGATACAGTAAAGGGTACAGGATGCGATAGCCCTACCCATAAGCTTTCAAATGAGCCTAAAAACATAATGTTTGGACCAGAACTGACAGAGTTATAGCCGAATTTGTGAAATTCATCGAAATGAACATTTGGATTAATAGTTCGGGGATTCCGCATTTTCATGCAACATTTCTGAAATATTCCCCACATGCCATGGATATTTAAATTGATGCTTCGGGAATTCCACATTTTCATGCAACATTTTTCCAGACACCTAGTTTGTTATTGTTTCAGACATTCCACACATGCTGATAATATTTAAATAGATGCTTCGGGACTCCCGCACCTTTATGGGTTGTTATTTTCTTGGATATTTTGCACATGCCGTGGGTATTTAAATTGATGCTTCAGAGCTTCCGCACTTTCATGCAAAATTTGTCCTGGTTTCTTATTTTTCCGGATGTTCCGCACATGCTGTGGATATTTAAATTGATGCTTCGGAACTTCCACACTTTCACACAACATTTGTCCGGACATGTGGGTTGTCTTTCTTTCAGATATTCCGCACATGCTGTTAATATTTAAATTGATGCTTCGGAACTTCTGCACTTTCATGCAACATTTGTCTGGACACTTGGGTTGTTATTTTTTCGGTTATTCCGCACATGGTGTTAATATTTAAATTGATGCTTCGGAACTTCCGCACTTTCACGCAACATTTGTCCAGACACTTGGGTTGTTATTTTTTCGGTTATTCCGCACATGCTGTTAATATTTAAATTGATGCTTCGGAACTTCCACACTTACATGCAACATTTATCCGGACACTTGGGTTGTCTTTCTTTCAGATCTTCTGCACATGCTGTTAATATTTAAATTGATGCTTCGGAACTTCCGCACTTTCACGCAACATTTGTCCGGACACTTGAGTTGTTATTTTTTCGGTTATTCCGCACATGCTGTTAATATTTAAATTGATGCTTCGGAACTTCCGCACTTTCACACAACATTTGTCTGGGCACCTGGGTTGTCTTTCTTTCAGATATTCCACAGATGCTGTTAATATGCTTCAGTACATCCACACTTTCACACAACATTTGTCTGGAAACCTGGGTTGTTATTTTTCCCATCTGAAATTTTGATTACGTCGGGAATTCCGCAAATTCAAGCCCAAGATCCGGAAAAGAAATATGTGGAAATTCCGCATTTCTTCTCCCCAGCATCTGCAGAATATGCCGCAAATTCGAGCAAATTGCCAGGAAATGCAATATCTGGAAATTCCACAAAATGTCTCCTGAGCGCAATATCCGGAAAATTTGCAGGCCCTACAGGCCCACCATTAGGCCCAACAATCAACCATAGACAGTGACAGAGGATGTCCCTAACATAGGCACCTTAAGCTACCTCATGACCAGTTGGGCCCAACTTATGCCATTAGGCACAGAAAATACATTGGCCATAACATTAGCCCATAACCTATTCCCCTGGTCATTAGGCCAAACATACAGCTATCGTGCGCCTTCAACATTGGGCCCAACTACCACCCTTAGGCTAATTCCAGCTACCAAATACCACCATAATTGGGCCAAATGATTGGTTGGTGGGGTCTTGTTTGGGTGGATCGTTGGGCCCAACATTTAACCTTAAACATCATTCTGGCATTGGCCCCACATATGGTCCCATAATGTGCATTCCCATTGGGCCCATTTGTGTACCGCTATGAGCCATAGGACAATTGTCCATTTCTATTGTTATGGTTCAATAGCACACCTGCAATGCTGTCCTATCTCAAATCATAGTTCTATATCCATGTGATATGGTTTGAAGGATTAAATAACTTTACATATTGCTATGGTCACATCATTAGTTCTTGACATCATACCCAAGTTGCCTTTCACATCAGGACAGGCTACTTTCTGATTTCACATTCATAGTTGCTGGTCTGTCTGCTTTCACATTGATAGCTACTAGCCTATCCCAAACATAGCCAACTTTGATATCAGCTCTTTGAGGGCTATAGGATGCTGGGCTGATTGTTCCCTGGAGGTGTCCTTAAGTCAGGTCATGATGTAAGTTCACAATGTATTGAGACAGAACAGTGGATATTGATGTGAATGGCTTCCTCTGGCTTGAAAGCCAACTTGGGCATGATGTGAAAAGCTGATGATATGGCAATAGCAATCTATATGTAAAGTCATGTCAATCCTTAAGCCAGATATCCCCATGAACCTAGAACTATGATTTGAGATAGGACAGCATTTGTCAATATGAAGGCATAGAATAGCCTTTCTTGACATGAAAGACAACCTGTACATGATGTCAAAAACTAATGCTGCAGCAATGGCAATATGTAAAATCATGTCACTCCTTTAACCTCACCCCCATAACCTATACAGAGTCAAGGACACTATAAACTATATGTCAACTACAAACTTTTGTAGCCTCAAAAAGTGGACACTACAAACTTTTATGATAAAAAAGCAGACACTACAAACTTTTGTGGTCTAAAAAGTGGACACTACAAACTTTTGTAGTCTGAAAAAGTGGACACTACAAAATTCTCTGATGGAAAAGCACTAACCCTAACTTTGTAGTCTTGTAGTCTAAGTCCAACTTTTGTGGTCTTTTGTAGTCTATCAGTAAACTTTGTAGTCTATGTCTGACTTTTGTAGTCTTTTGTAGTCTATCAGTAAATTTTGTAGCCTATCTATCAGTAAACCTGGTAGTCTATATCTGACTCTTGTAGTCTGTCAGTGTCAATTGCTCTTTCAGGGAATGCACCTTCCTTTTTTTGGTCATTTTTCCCAAAATATGATATTTGTTGCCCTTTCATTTAGCTTTCTAAATGTGTTGGAATCATGTTATTTGGTTGTGTTTTCATGGAGAAAAATGCAAAAAAAAAACAGAAAAAAACATGGGACTTGTAAGAATCTTTTACATCATATCTTTACAACACGAGCACTTCACAACATAATTCAAACAGATTCAGGAAGCTACAGTGTAGGGCTACAACTTTCGTTTTTTTACCATTTTAGGAAATTGGTCATGTGATCACCCTCCCAACAACCCATGTGATACATGTCATCATTATTATCTAGTTTTGGTAATGAATGTGCCAGGGAGCCTAATGAAATATCCTAATGAAAGTGCCAGGAAACCTAATGAAATATTCTGATGAGAATTCCATGAAATGGTAATGAAAGAGTCAAGGAGCTGAATGAAATATCCCAATGAAAATTTTAAGAAAATCTAATGAAAGTGCCAAGGAGCCTAATGAAATATCCTAATGAAAATTCTATGAAATGGTAATGAAAGAGGGAAAGGAGCCTAATGAAAAATCTATGAAATGGTAATGAAAAAGTGAAGGAGCCTAATGAAAAATCTATGAAATGGTAATGAAAAAGTGAAGGAGCCTAATGAAATATTCTAATGAACATTCTATGAGATGGTAATGAAAAAGCAAAGGAGCCTAATGAAATATTCTAATGAAAATTCTATGAAATGGTAATGAAAAAGCGAAGGAACCTAATGAAATATTCTAATGAAAATTCTATGAAATGGTAATGAAAGAGGGAAAGGAGCCTAATGAAATATTCTAATGAAAATTCTAAGAAATGGTAATGAAAAAGCGAAGGAACCTAATGAAATATCCTAATGAAAATTCTATGAAATGGCAATGAAAGAGCTAAGGAGCCTAATGAAACATTCTAATGAAAATTCTAAGAAATGGTAATGAAAAAGTGAAGGAGCCTAATGAAATATTTTAATGAAAATTCTAAGAAATGGCAATGAAAAAGCTAAGGAGCCTAATGAAACATTCTAATGAAAATTCTATGAAATGGTAATGAAAAAGCAAAGGAGCCTAATGAAATATTCTAATGAAAATTCTATGAAATGGTAATGAAAAAGCGAAAGAGCTTAATGAAATATCCTCATGATATCTCATTATCCTTGCCTATATCTTATGAAAGATTCCAGTGATAAATTGAATGAAATAGATGGGCAATCCTAATGAGATGCCTTTCATAAAACCTGTGGCAGTATACACATCGGCTCTTGGACAGTTGTCATAGATTAATCATAAATAGTGGTAGCCACTAGTGATTTGCCCACCCTTTCAATGTATATAATTTTTTTCACAATTTTTCAACAATTTTTGGGTACCTGATAAATGTAAGAAGAGATATAGAGCACAAATAATGAAGATTTGCACCTTCAAACAGCAAATTGTGAGCTCGAGGTGTGAATAAACCTTTCACAGGGTTTCAATTGCGATGAGTCAGCACATTCTGGTTGTTTTTGAGCTGCAATTTAACCTGCTTGGAGACATTTAGTGTTGATAGAGATATGCAAAATTTAATAATGAAGCACTTCATATATTGTCAATAAATAGTACAGCTAATTGTGGGTAAAATTACTGAATATGTCGATGACCCGTCTGACACCTGTTATGGCCGTCATATGACGGATAAAAACAGGTGTTCAGCAAGCCCAAACGGACATGGGTAATTGTCCATCAGACCCGTCCATCGACCTGTCTATGATGGGCACGGTGCGCAACCCTAGTGGCCAGTGGCATCCAGGCCATTCCCTTTTTTGCATGGGCCTTCAAAAATGCCGACGAACAGGGTGATGAGGGTGACAGTGACAATGAGCATGACGATAACACCAGCGTCAACAATGACACCAGTGCTGACAATGCTCCTTCTCCACCTTTCGAACCAACCTGTCCCCCCTCTCCATCCCCATCACCTTCTATCACTCCTGTTCCTTCTGTCTCCTCCACTGGTACCACCTTACCTGCCTCCAACTCTCGCTATCCCAAACACAATGTGGCGTCAGCTCCTCTCAGGAAGATTGAGAAGGCCTGCAATAAGGAACGAAGCAAGCGTCATCGTTCTGAAAAGGTGGCAAAGGACCGCCTTTTATCCTCAGCAAACCAAATTCGATACCATCCTCGTCTTTCTAATGCTGAACGTCTGGTCATTATGCTCTCAAAAACGAACTTCGATCCACTGCCCTTGCCTGTCGCCTCTGGTTGTTGGATTGGTAAACGGATGGGGTCAACCAAAACATCTCAGTGGACGGTTCCTGAATTGAAGAGGATTGGATTCAAACTTCTTCTGTGGGATGGAAAGTGCGTCTTTTCTTATTTATCTTCAATGTCTAACAATCTCACTACTGTTTAGAAACCCCATCGCTCTTCTCGACTCCGAAAACCGGATTCTTGTTCCAATGGCGGGTCAGCCTCGGAGTGCCGACTGGGATACTGTGGTTCAAGATGCTGCCACAGCTCTAAACAATGTACATCGCCGTGGAGAGGAACTGGGTGTGTTCTTACCAGAAGGTAATGAACATCATCAGGGAAAGTTTCAACTACTCTATTGTGGGGTGTCATATGGTGGCGGCTAGCATGTAAGTTCATTGTAACTTTGTCAAGCATTGAATTGATGATGCCAATGTTTTTTAGAAACCGTGTAACCTTTGACTTTCCAAGAAGAAACAGGCCCTCGTCAACAGTCTACTTCAAAACCATGCCATCCAGCGATTGGCCATGTATCAATCCAGTGAGTTGTTATGATCATTAATATCATCCGCTGTACTTATGATTCCATTAGGCTGCTTGCCCATTTATGCACCAAAGCTGGCGCATGAATATGAAGATATTCTGAACCAGCTGTTTGACCACGATTGAACCCTCATCCATAACTTCCCTAAATCAATTTTCACAGCAAGTACATTCAATCTTGGCCCCAATACAGTCACTCTTGACCACCTGGACTCCGCCAACGTGGCTCATGGCCTTTGCACCATCACAGCACTTGGAAACTATAACCCAAAGCTTGGCAGTCACATTATCCTCTTTGATCTAGGGCTTATTATTGAGTTTCCCCCTGGCTCCACTATCCTCCTTCCCTCAGCAGTCTTTCGGCACAGAAACACACCCATTCAACCTGGCGAATCGCGAATGTCATTTACTCAGTACATCGCTGGTGGTTTATTCCAGTATGTTAGGTATGGTTTTCGAACAGTGAAGAAGTTGGTTGAGGCAGAAAAGGTGGAAGGAAAGAAGGCAATTGATGGGGACTATGGTGATTGTTGCAAGAGAGCTCTTGGCCTTTTTTCCAAGATTTCAGAGTTGAATGAAGATCATCGCAAGGTGTTTTCAGATCGCTAAATGTAGTACAGTCATGAAATAGACAATATTACATGTGTTCTTCTGTTAAACAAACCATGGTTCTTCTATTCAACAAAGTTACTTGGACTTCACACCGTTTCGAAGACATCAACGCAACATGGAATCACTTGGACTTCTGATTGACTACTGGACCAGCATTCTGCATCATTTCCGCAATTGTCCCTGATGAGACCCATGAGAATGATGAGCGAGGTACTAGGAATTGCTTCATTCAGCTCAGCCAAAGGTAAAATTTTGTGGTGCCTACCTGAATGCGATGGGGATACTCATCAACGTGAGGGTTATATGCAGCCCAGACATGACATTCACCTTCACCTGCCTACAGTACTTTACCATCCCCCACATAATCCACATGGACTCCACTGGATTCCACTGGATTCCACTGGATTCCACTGGACTTCCACTAGACTTCACTATATATTGAGATTTCACTACAGACTGGTACAAAACTGGACTCCACTGGACTGCCAGCTACTCTTAACACAAACCTGGACTCCACAGGACTCCCAGGCTACTTTCAACACAAACCTGGACTCCACTGGACTCCCAGGCTACTCTTAACACAAACCTGGACTCCACTGGACTGCCAGCTACTTTCAACACTTTAGGCAGCCTTATAATACAATCCCTTCCACCTCTGCCTCTACTAACACAAAACTGGACTCTACCAAACTATATCACAAACTACTCCTATTGAAGAGATACTCAATCTGAAAGATGCATATCATGATCAGTACTATTTGTAGAACTACTTTCCTTATCATCATCATTGTCTGAACCTGAACTACTTTCACTTTTTGAATCCATTTCTTCCTCCTGATTGCTTTCCTCATCACTGCTTTCTTCATCACTGCTTTCTTCATCACTGCTTTCTTCATCTGCTGATTCATCATCTTCCATAGATGTCATCTTGGCAAGCACATGCTTGACATGGTAAACAAGCATAGTATGTATAAACCAATTGAAATTTTGAGATGTCATTCACTTCAAAATAGATTCATAACCAGCAAGCCATGCATTAAGCTGTTCACAGACTTAAGTGTTAAATTCTCTCCATTGAATAAGATTGCCATCCTCATCAATTGTTTCGAGGTCTTATCAGTGCCCCCCTAATTCCTGCAGGATTCTGGTCATTCCTGCGGATTCCAGTGGATTCCAGAGGAATGAAATTTGGCAGGGAGGCCTGCCATTTTCATCATTCCGGTGCCTTATCATTCCGGTGGAATTTGGGCATTCCGGAATTGACACCGGAATGATCCGCGGAATGCACAGGAACGGAATGCAATGGAATCTGGTCCTTTGTTTGTTTATTTTAGTTCTGTTACCAAACAAAGGCAATGTTACCAAACAGTTGCAACACCCTTTCCTCTCACCCACCACCAACCATCCTCGTCCCCCCACTTCCATTCCCTCCCACCACCCACGTTGGCAACAACGACAACAACGACCACACCACACGACCCAACAACAGCCATGACGATCCACGAGCGCCCACAACAACGACGTGGCCGATCCACGGGCGCTGCCTTCAACGACGTGGGTATGAGGTGACAACGTGACGACAATGCGATGACAACGACACGACAACGACACGACAACGATGACACGACGTGCAACGACGTGGGTACGAGGCGACAACACGACGACGACAACGCGACGTGGGTACGAGGCAACAACGTGACGACGACGACGCAAAGCGGGTACACGACAACGCGACGACAATGACAACAACACAACGTGGGTACAATGCGACAACAACGACGCGACAATGCGACAACAACGACACAACGTGGGTACAATGCCACAACGCAACGACAATAACGCGACAACGACAATGCAATGCGGGTACGAGATGACGACGCCATGCGGGTACGAGACGACAACGTGACAACAACAACAATGCAACGACAACGACAACACGACGTAGGCACGAGACAATGCAACGTGGGTACCATTAGTCCCCACCACTCTCTCCCCCTCCATCCCCTCCCCAGGGCCTGCCCCACACCGTTGCCTGTCCCTCCTCCCTTCCTTCCTCCCTCCCTTCCTCCCCCCTCCCTTCCTTCCTCCCTTCCTTCCTCCCCCCTTCCTTCCTTCCTCCCTCCTTCCTTCCTTGCCCCCTTCCTCCCTTCCTTCCTTCCTCCCTTCCTCCCTCCCTCCCTTCCTTCCTCCCCCCTTCCTTCCTTCCTCCCTTCCTTCCTCCCTCCCTCCCTCCCTCCCTCCCTCCCTCCCTCCCTTCCTCCCTCCCTCCCTTCCTCCCTCCCTCCCTTCCTCCCTCCCTCCCTTCCTCCCCCTTCCTTCCTCCCCCCTTCCTCCTCACCCATGGCTGTAGGCCTATGCCATATAACCTGGAATAATCCACCTGACTGTTTTCCATAGGTGGTGGATTTTTCCAAGCCTTTCCCTCTGTGGATTAATCCACTCACCTCTGTAGCAATGACTGTAGAGGGGTATGTCTGATGGGAAACATTATATTGGAGATGTAGGAGGTATATAAGTCTTGATACTTTTATTTATTCCGCCTTCATATCTGTCTTTCCAGCCTTTGATGCTAACAACTGTAAACAAAGGCATATTTGAGCATCTGGTGATGTTTTTTCTTTCTACAGTCTATTTCTCTTGGAAAGAAAGACCACAAAACTTTTCAAATATATGCTAGATTATATTTACACCTCCTCAAATGTTTTCCACAGCCTCACTTGTGTCAAAATTGATGGATTGGTTCCAGATGGTTTGGATGACGCTTACGGTGGCACGGAAAGGGGCTGACCAACATGTACAAATATGATTACTAATATGCAGCTGTCTGAGAATCCCGGTACAAAAATGTCCCTACCTACTTCGAGTAGTCCCACAACCGACTGAATTGAATGTGCAGCATATGCTGCACATTAGCTTGATGGCTCGCTTATGCATCCACCCCCTCCATCATCGCTTCGTCTGGCCCTTCCCAATCCTCCCACCAGGCGGCTCTCCATTCCAGTGTCTTTTGGACGCGTCACATTTCCTCCCTCAACAGGTGCACTGCCTTGCACGTGCTTTTGCCCACCCAACACGAACAGCTGCGGCAACGTCGGGAGTTAACAAATTACATGTTGAAAAGACAAATTAGACAAACCTTCGTGTAGAACATCACTTTCATCCCCAACTGCCTGTGGGGTTGTCCATATCCACCCACAATACAGTTTTTTCCCCTTGTCCCAACCTTTTCTTGTCTTCGCATCGTGATGGTCAGTGCTGGTTGTGGTTCATCATGCATTCCCATCATCCGTGGTGGTCGCGGTCGTGTAGTCGTGTCGTGTCGGTCTGGCGTCGTCGTCTGGTCGTGGTTTTGTTGTCATACATCGTGGTTACAGTTAAATATAGTGCTGTGCATGGGTACGTTGTTGTCCGTCGCCGTAGCTGGTGGTCCATTGCCGTGGTCACATGCTCGTCCCTCATGGTGGTGGTCCGTTGTCGTCAATGAAGGACGACGCCATTTGTCCTTGTGATGTGTCAGAGCAAGGAGTCCAGAGGAGAGGGCTGTCGTAGTCGCATGCTCATCCCTCATCCCTCATGGTGCGTTGTTGTCAATGAAGGAAGACGACATCTGTCGTCGTCGTGTTTGTCAGGGCAAGGAGTGGGGAGACAAGGGCAGTACACTTACCTGGGCTCCTTCTGCAACGCAAAGCATACATCGGGTGCTTCTGGAATGTGAGGGACTACAGCGGGTGGTGCATTTGTTCAAGAAGCAATGAGCGTGTGACAAACAAGCACTCGACGCGACGGCATCACAAGGGGCTGGTGGTGTTCCCGAGAGTCGTGGTTGTTGCCGGAGGCCAAAGGACTAAGTGAAATGAGTCACAATGAACCAGCATTGGGGGATAAGAGAAACTCACATGTCTAGCAAACATCCCTAGGCCCTTCCGTTCGAAATGCTGAATGTTGAGATTGGTTCCAACGGATAGCAGGAAGATGCCATACGATTCTGGATCTGGAATCAGTGTGTCAGCACCAGCAGCAAGAAAAGTGTGAGCACAGCGGTTGCATAAACATCGAGAGCCGGTCTCATGTGTTGAGTGAGGCCTTGAATTCGAGGGAGGATATAGTTGACGGAGTGGCACTAGACAGACCCACAGCGAGTCAATGGTCGAACGGAAGGCAGATGGCTCCTGATCATGGTGTGGAGGTGGCATGCTCAACCACCCATCAACAGCGCTCGGAAAATGCCAAGCACTGACAGTGCGCTGCGCAAGTCGCTCCTGCATTCGTTATTGGGGCAAAAAAAATACAGAAAAATGTGTCAAAAGGCTTTAAGGAATAGGATTAGCATCTGAGATAGGTAGCAATATGTATTCATCAGGCAAGGAGTAAAAGTCAGAAGAGTTCCAACTTACACCTGAGATTCTGGCACTTTCAGTTGCTTTATTGTGACCCTCTCTCCACCTATCCCATTACCTGTACCCCCACAATCTTCTGATTTCCATGAAAATCTGTGAACCCATTCAGTTTTCTATTCTGAAAGTTTCTATGTAAATTTCATGGCCATTGGATGGTTTCAGTAGATACAATCTGGTTTAAATCATAGGAAATCCACTCCATTCAATGACTTTCAGAACAAATTCTTCACTAACAAATTGAATACAGTACTCACAGATTTAATAGTGACATCAACCTTTACCTAGGATCAGGGGAACTTGATTCCTTAAAAATTAGGCAATCAGAGAAAGGTTTCCCCACCCAATTCTATGTTTTGTAACCCTCTTTAAAATTAAAAAGATGGGAACAATACTTTCAGGTGCACTATTTGACTCAAAATCCAACACTGCCTACTTTAATATTCTTTCCCTTATGCTCTGGATGGTGATAGGCTATAGCTAGTTTACAAGTTGCTGGAATGATATTGATGATATGTTTTTTGAACTTCAAAAACAGAGATGCTCCTTTCTCCAAGTACCATTTTTAGCCAACTTTTGATAAAAGTCCAAGTAACAAGTGTAAATCAATTATGTTGAGATATATTACTATTGTCAGTGTAGTTCTCCCTTCCTCTTTTTGCTCAATTTCCGTTGTTCTCTTGAGATGTTTGCATGTGTTTGTCTGCAGCTTTAAACACGTCATCCAAGTTCACTCTGCGGCATCCATCTACTTGCGAGGGCTTGATGAAGGTGAAAAATGAAAAATTGGTTTATGTTTCATTAAATACAAGTGTCGAGGATGAGTAACTGTGCTCTGGGGACTGGGCAACTGTTTGTATTTATGTGGCAACACCTTTGGCAGCATCATCCAGCTGGA
Organism: Laccaria trichodermophora; assembly: GCA_018417955.1. Taxonomy (NCBI): domain Eukaryota; kingdom Fungi; phylum Basidiomycota; class Agaricomycetes; order Agaricales; family Hydnangiaceae; genus Laccaria; species Laccaria trichodermophora. The sequence goes on along the minus strand of JACTVC010000029.1, from coordinate 654,200 downwards.
ACATGAGCCATCCATCCGAAAAGCTGCTGAATTGAAATACAAAATACACTCTGTATAATACAAACCAAATGCAATAGAAGAAATATGAAGTCAAATCCATTACTATGTTGAATGTCACCCTCAAAAGTGTGCTTTCATGATTCTGCTTTCAGAAACTACCTTTGTTGATGCTTGTTTGTTACCTAGAAGGAAAAGGTCATCCGAAACATGACTTGCGCATCCATCATCTCCGCACCTCCGATTGTAGCGGAATTTTTTTTGAAAAATCGGAAATATATTGTTACATCACTTGGTAGCTTGGAGTAGCTGTAACACAAGTTTTGATGGAGAAAAATGAGAATCATCACAATTGGAATATGCTGGTGAAATGCAGCTTTTTTAGAAGGATTTTGACATGGAAAAAACATATGTGGATGCTCTTTTGGCAAGAAAAATATATACAGAATACAGGAAAACATAGCCAGTCATTAATACTGATTCAGGATGTATCATTTCTAAGAATTTTCAATCATAAAACATATCTGTGCTATATTTAGATTTGTAGTAAATCCCAAACATTCTGGATCCCAAGAAAAAACATATGTGGGGTGGATGCTCTGTGGGCAAGGAAAACATACAGAAAACATATCAGTCATCAATACTGATCCAGAATATGCAATTTCTGAGAGTTTTTAATTATAAAACATATCTGAGCTATATTTAGATTTGTAATAAATTACAAACATTCAGAAAGAAACTGAAACATATCAGACTAAAAATAGATGCTGTCAAACCATGTTATGAGCAGAAAACCTATTCTAGGGTATATTTTATTATGGATGGATTTCTTTTATTCAATTTATGGTCCTACTACAACAGGGAATGAGGATCCACACAAATATGCCATTTGAGATTGCAGGTAGATGCAGGCTATATGGAAAACAGCCACCTGGATTAATCCAGGGTTAAATGGTCAAAAACTACAGCCTGGGCTGTCCTCCTTCTCTCCCTCCCTTCCTGCCCCTTCATTTAACTTAGAAAATAGTAAATTAGATGTAGATTTGAGTTTTAATATATAAATGCCCTCCCTTCCTTCCCTTCCTGTCCCTTCATTTAACTTAGAAAATAGTAAATTAGATGTAAATTTGAGTTTTAATATATAAATGCCCTCCCTTCCTTCCCTCCCTTCCTGCCCCTTCATTTAAGTTAGAAAATGGTAAATGAGATGTAGATTTGAGTTTTCATATAGAAATGTTATAAGAAAGTGTTCATAACCTTTAAGTCAGTGTGAAGAAGTGCATATTGGTGTAAATGTATCTAGCAAAAAGGAAGCAGATGAAGAAACCAGAAGAAGGTGAGGAGGATAACTTGGGTTTAGATGAAGATGTCCAGGATGATGAGGATAACTAAATGACAGCAAAGGGAAGTATAAAGAAGTGTATATTAGTGTAATAGAAGTGTGCAGAAGTGTATATTAGTGTAAATTCACCAGATTCCAGTTCCATTCCTGTGGATTCCTGTCCCATTCCTGCAGATTCCTGAGGATTCCTGAGGATTCCTGTGGATTCCTGTGGATACCTGCAGGAATGGGTGGGGCACTATAAAGTACTGATTGTTTCTCCCACAAGATTTGGTGCACTACCATCTTTTGGTGCAGGATTACACCATTTCCGACAAATTTCATCTGTGGCACGGTGATTGTTGTAGTGATATGTGTCAACAATAAAACGAGTTGTGTCTGTCCAGTCTTTCCATCTCTCACTTCCAACAGCTGTTTTGAAAACTTGACATGCTTTGTCAATGCATATATAAGAAGGTCGATCTTCCTTGTTGGGAAACAATTCATCAAGCCAATTAAGAATGTTAGTTGGAGATTCAGATTTTGGAAATTTGGTCCATGCAATGACAACTCCACATGGTGAACATGCTGTTTCAACACAATATTAGTGATTGGGTGAGAAATAGGCCTTTCGTTTTATTGTGGGTTGAGGATTTTCAGTCTCAACCTCATCATCATGTGGCCTCTGAATAGCAGCATCAGGGACATTTTGATAACAACACCATCCAAAGTTAACATATTAACATCAAGTGTACCTGGAATGCGCTCTGTATCCTGCACTGTTCGTTTGAATGGTTTAGTACATTCAGAACAAGTATGTTCTCTTGCACCTGGTATTTCACCATTTTTACCAAGAACAGCAAATGCATGTTGAGTAAGGTCATCAATAGCAATGTTAGGTTGGGTTTCATATGTAGTATTTGAAATTGAAGCCACTTCTCTAATAGAATGCTGCACAAAAGCTTGCCAAACTTGTTTTCGACTGATTTTGAATGTGTTGTCAGAGTCAATAACTCCAAAGCTATTGTTCCAATACTGTGTATAGGTGTTTGCAGATGCATGAAATGAGTACATGCCATTCAATAGTGCATTTGAAAAGACTGTGTCAACCCAAATATTGCTTCCAATTTGGAGGTATTTAGCCAAGTTCAGAAATATTTCTGTCTGACTGCCTCTATTATGATGTATTTGATGGTCAGCATAATACATTGAGCGACATGTTGTACATTCTCCAGTCAATGCAGCAACATTCTTAAGAATTGAGGACCCTTTAATCAAAGTCACCAAAGGTATATCACGTTGACGAGTATATACTCCAATGTGTCGAAATTTACATGAGGCAGTTGTACACTCCATGTCAATAGGACAAATCAGTTGAATGGGTTCAATTGCCTTTAGGGAAACTTTCTGTAACTTTTTGTTGAAAACACCTTGTTTATAAGGTGTAAGTCCAAGAAGCTCTGAAAATGCATCAAGTTTAAGAGCTAATGGGGTTTCCCATGAATTTGGTATAAATTCATTTGGTTGAAAAAGCGTTGAGACATCTGAATCAAGTCGTTCATCTAATGCACGACCTAGTGATTTCATCCAACTTGATGCAATGATTTTCTTCTCATTTGGTAGCTTTGGATGCTTCTGACATGCATGTAAATTGAGCAAGTCTGGATTCTCCACTAGTGAAAAAAAGACAAGCAGGACAGTTCCAAGTGAGATTTCAGGGTTGAATGTAGTCAAAATAAATTGACTAAAAGCATGAAATGGGATATTAGGAAAGGGTGTGGTTGTTGACCCTGTGGCCAATACACAAGGAACAAATGCAAGCCATACAAGCAGCCAGCTTATTGGTGATGTAGCCAATGTATAAGATTTTCAGGAAAGTCCAGCAAGAAAAAGGACATTTATGAGTGCTGCTGCTGTTGGTCCAGTAGCTGATATGAAAAGTTGGAGTGCAAGACATAACAGCAGCCAGACTGAAGTTGAGACAACCATCACATGAGGCTTCACTAAGTATCTGAAAAATTTCACAGTCAAAGATTAGATATCTATGTCCAAAAAATCACATATGTAACAATCTTATCCCAACTTACTTATCTGATTTCTCTGACTTCTTCTTCTTCTTCTTATTCTTCTTCTTCTCCTTCTCCTTCTCCTTCTTCTTTCCAAGTCCCTTCGATGAGCTTTCAGCCACAGGTTCTTCAACAATCTTAGCCTTTCCCTTTAAAGGCTTCCCACCTTGTTCCATCCATTCTTTCAACATCTTAAGAGTAAATTTTGCCTCTATTCCCCAAAGCTCCATTGTGTCCTTGCTGTCAGCATCACCTTGCAGCCACTTGACCATTTCTGGAAAGTGCTGAGAAACTCTACTGAAGGTTGGACGCCAAACATTGCTCCACTGGCTTTTTCCAATAAAAAGCTCAGTAACCTGCTTCTCGGTAGGTGGTTTTTCAGGCCACTGCTTGACCTGGCACATGTCATTAAGAGCTTTGGTAACAGCAAGATAGCAAAGATATTGCTCTGGGAGTGACTTGGCAGCTGCTGCACGTGTATGGTTCATCGGAACCTTGAGAATATGGAGAAGACTCATTTCATATGCAGTGAAAGAAGTATCCTCAGCATCTGCAGTTGTAACTGCTTCAGCAGTTAATGGCTCAATTCTGCCAGTTTGGATGTCCCCAGATGTAGATACTGAATGTGTGCGAGAGTGGGAACGAACAGGTGTGGAAGAACGAGAGGTAGATGGAACAGATCCACCTTGGAGTGAATGAGCATGGGAAGGAGCAATAGAGGAAAAGGAAATCCCAGGCTCAAAGGAACTCTAAAAAAAAGAAATCAATATTCTATAATATATCAGAATAGTAGATAACACTTACAACAAGAATGTGAAGAGTTGCTTTCCCATCAGAATTGTTGAGTAAAATACTGTCATTTATCTCAACTGCACTGTCATAGAGACCTTCAGCAACCCAAAGCCCATCCAAAGCATCATAAACAAGAATACGATTTCCTAAAGAAAGTTATATCATCAAATTTAGAACATTATATTTCATAAATAGCTTACGAGTGATGGGTGGCCAACGAACAGCTACTTCCTTCAGAACTGGCCCCAAGTTTAAGTTAACAGTGACAGGAACCTTTAGGCTAGGTTGCATCTTAGTGAAGTCAAGTTCAACAGGGTCCAAAGGTGATACATAGATTTTCACAACACCCTTGACCTTTTCTACATTAGAAGAAATATGTAGTTCTTCATCGTCAACAGGGTTGTAATATTGACCCATAGCCCGATTCCGCAAGATGCCACCTGTAGCTCTAGAAGAACCCTCAGGACGAGGAGGGCTTTCCATGGTGACATCAGGCTCATTAGCAGGAGTTGAAGGTCTCTGGGTCATGATAGCAGTAGAGGTGGGAGTGGGCATATTTAAGTTAGCAGTGGTATCAGAACTCATAGTGGAAATAACAGCAGAGATAACAGAAACAGGAGCAGCAGGAACAGGAGCAGCAGAAACAGGAACAGGAACAGGAACAGGAGCAGGAACAGGAACAGGAACAGAACAGGGCATTCAGCAGGTGCGCTATTGAACCATAACAATAGAAATGGACAATTGTCCTATGGCTCATAGTGGTACACAAATGGGCCCAATGGGAATGCACGTTATGGGACCATATGTGGGGTCAATGCCAGAATGATGTTTAAGGTTAAATGTTGGGCCCAACGATCCACCCAAACAAGACCCCACCAACCAATCATTTGGCCCAATTATGGTGGTATTTGGTAGCTGGAATTAGCCTAAGGGTGGTAGTTGGGCCCAATGTTGAAGGCGCACGATAGCTGTATGTTTGGCCTAATGACCAGGGGAATAGGTTATGGGCTAATGTTATGGCCAATGTATTTTCTGTGCCTAATGGCATAAGTTGGGCCCAACTGGTCATGAGGTAGCTTAAGGTGCCTATGTTAGGGACATCCTCTGTCACTGTCTATGGTTGATTGTTGGGCCTAATGGTGGGCCTGTAGGGCCTGCAAATTTTCCGGATATTGCGCTCAGGAGACATTTTGTGGAATTTCCAGATATTGCATTTCCTGGCAATTTGCTCGAATTTGCGGCATATTCTGCAGATGCTGGGGAGAAGAAATGCGGAATTTCCACATATTTCTTTTCCGGATCTTGGGCTTGAATTTGCGGAATTCCCGACGTAATCAAAATTTCAGATGGGAAAAATAACAACCCAGGTTTCCAGACAAATGTTGTGTGAAAGTGTGGATGTACTGAAGCATATTAACAGCATCTGTGGAATATCTGAAAGAAAGACAACCCAGGTGCCCAGACAAATGTTGTGTGAAAGTGCGGAAGTTCCGAAGCATCAATTTAAATATTAACAGCATGTGCGGAATAACCGAAAAAATAACAACTCAAGTGTCCGGACAAATGTTGCGTGAAAGTGCGGAAGTTCCGAAGCATCAATTTAAATATTAACAGCATGTGCAGAAGATCTGAAAGAAAGACAACCCAAGTGTCCGGATAAATGTTGCATGTAAGTGTGGAAGTTCCGAAGCATCAATTTAAATATTAACAGCATGTGCGGAATAACCGAAAAAATAACAACCCAAGTGTCTGGACAAATGTTGCGTGAAAGTGCGGAAGTTCCGAAGCATCAATTTAAATATTAACACCATGTGCGGAATAACCGAAAAAATAACAACCCAAGTGTCCAGACAAATGTTGCATGAAAGTGCAGAAGTTCCGAAGCATCAATTTAAATATTAACAGCATGTGCGGAATATCTGAAAGAAAGACAACCCACATGTCCGGACAAATGTTGTGTGAAAGTGTGGAAGTTCCGAAGCATCAATTTAAATATCCACAGCATGTGCGGAACATCCGGAAAAATAAGAAACCAGGACAAATTTTGCATGAAAGTGCGGAAGCTCTGAAGCATCAATTTAAATACCCACGGCATGTGCAAAATATCCAAGAAAATAACAACCCATAAAGGTGCGGGAGTCCCGAAGCATCTATTTAAATATTATCAGCATGTGTGGAATGTCTGAAACAATAACAAACTAGGTGTCTGGAAAAATGTTGCATGAAAATGTGGAATTCCCGAAGCATCAATTTAAATATCCATGGCATGTGGGGAATATTTCAGAAATGTTGCATGAAAATGCGGAATCCCCGAACTATTAATCCAAATGTTCATTTCGATGAATTTCACAAATTCGGCTATAACTCTGTCAGTTCTGGTCCAAACATTATGTTTTTAGGGAGATTATTTGTCACCTTATTTCCTTTTATAGTACAATGGGTCTAGTGGAGGAAAAGAATCTTACTATGCCTTACCAAATACGGCAATCTTCCTTTTTTATCCATATGTAAGACATGGCACATCACCATTCTGAATATCTTGGTTCAATTTATTGTTTATAAACATGTATCTCTGTGGCACAGACTGAACAGGCCAGAAAATGAGTGGAGGCATACAGGAGGACATCCCATTCCCCTCCCTCCCCATATACACACCAATATAGTCATACTCATCATCCACCGACACCTCCCTCTGATGTCCTTGCTGCTGTTGTTGTGCAGGATAAAGTGACGAAGGTGCAAGTAATGGTTTCTCCATTGACACACTCAATGGCGCCGTCCCCGTCCCCCCCAACGAATCATAGCTTGTCAATTTGTGGGGTATGGGCCTTTTGAAAGCTGCTGCTGATATTGTCCTCACCCCACCAGCAGCGGCACCTCCAACCAAAGAAGGGGTACTGCCCAATGTACGCGGATATTCCCTCAGTGTGATACGAAGCATCCGAGAGTGGTGATGAAGGGTGCTGCTGCTCCATGGATGACTGAGGAACTTGAAACCTAGGCGGAACAGGCGAATTCGACCTCAACAACTGGAATCGTGGCAGAACCACCACTGCCTCTCCCCCCACACCAGACTGAGATTGTTGTTGTTGTTGAGACTGCTGACTGAGAGCTTGTAATCTCGGGGGTAGATTCGAATTCGTCCGTTGTTGTGGGGAGGGGTACGCCAGGGTATCGTGTGGGTTATCAAAGGGTTTCGACGTCGTATACTGCGCTGTTGAAGAGGGTGATGAAGAGGAGGAAGCGTTTGGGGGTGCTTGGGTCTGACACGCCTGCGCGTACGCCTGTGCCGGACTCGTTGGCTGTTGCTGTTGTTGGGTGTACGAAGCGTATTGCTGTTGTTGTGGTTGTTGGGCCTGATACGACTGGGCATACGACTGTGCCGGCGCCTGGATCTGCGCGTACTCTCCTCCTCCTCGCCCCAGATTCAGCTCAGCAAATAGATGAGGCGACACTGCGCGTTTCGCAAAAGGTGCAGAGGGCGGTAAGAGAGGGGATGGTTCTCTGCTCGGCTGTTGTTGATTCGCACCACCACTGGCACCAAGGAAAGGCGGTCGACCACGTTCACGTTCGCCCTCAGGATCCAGAGTGCTCGCCACCGAAGCCGAAGGGGGTTTAAACGTCAACTGATCCATCTCCCGACTTATCTCCCTCGCAACAGCTGCGTTCAACACCCTCTCGTCTTCCCCTCCCCTTTGTGTTTCTTCTTGTGTGTTGAGAGGGCGGATGGATCCGTTTGCCTTGGTGGAGAGAAGATGAGGCGTCAGTGTTGATAGTCGAGGTTGGCAGAGACGTTGGGAGAACTGTATTAACCGTCGTCGTCTCCGCTAGTAGACCTACCAACAGCCCCAATCAGCCCCGATACCAACATTCAAACTAACGAGAACAAAACGCACCTTTCTCATGATCACGCTCCACCTCCCCCTGCCTGATTTGTGGCGGACTCACACGCGAATCCGACGTTCTCTCCTCCAACGACCGCCTCCACTCCTCAGCTTCAGAACCACCACCGAACCTAACATGCCTGCTCTGCCCCCTCTCCCTCTCCTCGCCTTCGTCCTGTGTCGTGATCGCGATCGTGATTGGGGCAGCGGCAGCACCAGCCACACCTCCACTCGTATTGGAACCACCCCCACCCAACGAACGTCGATCCCCCTGCCCACCCCCACACTCCCCGTCATCCCCATCCGCATCAGCGTCCGCATCCGTATTCAACATATACGCCAACAGCGCATCATCATCATCATCAGACACGATCGAATGGTTCGATACGTGTCTTCCTTGCTTCCCCCCTGCAGCCTGCTCCTAGCGTTCCCGGTGTTCCCACCCTTAAACCACCCCCACCCCCACCCAAAGGCGGCAAACTCCACGGATTAACACCCTCCGGAACAGAGGTGGGTGCAGCGCCAGGCGGTAAAGGCTGTATCGCCGCCGCCGACATTGGCTCACCCTCAGTCATGGTTCGTCCCCACGGCTGACTATAATCAACCCCACCTCCCGAACCTAGCGCCTCCGCAACGGACATCGAGAACGACACGCCGAGTTCGTGGCGCATGTTTGTGTTTAACGAGGGTGGCTCCGTTGTAGTTGTGTTGTTGAGTGACCTCGACATTGAGCTGGGAGATATAAGGTCGTCACGTAGTGTGTACCCGACCCCACTGCCTTCCCTAGTCTTTACGGGGAAGGTGGCGAACCTCCCCCCACCTCCTCCTGCTGTATCAATCGATGAGCGACTGGGGAGTATGCCAAAGTCGTTGACGGTCCCTTGGTGTGGTGGGGCATGAGAGAAGGGGGAAGAAGGTTGGGATTGGGAGAAGAACGATCCCCCAGTCGTCACTATCGGCGGGACGTAACTCGATGAATCTTCAGGTGCCCAGACGTTACTGTTACTCCCAACCTCATCGGCGTCGTCCGTGGGTAAGCTGGGAAGCTTAGCGTCGAACCGATGGCGAGGCTGCGTCAACGACCCTGGGACGGTGGATAGTTGAACGTCGGATAGCGCGCGGGTGGCTTCTATGAGTAGTGATTCGGTTTTCGCGTGTCCGTAATATAGGCTTCGAGGCGCGCCTGGTTGGGTTGTCTCTTCTGGGATTTCCTGGGTGGGGTGAGATGAGAGAAAGGGAGGGAGGGAGCGGGGGGACGTACGGCGGTTACTAGTTTCCCATATTCACCTACGATCTATCCCATCCATCGTCAACCAACGAAGATAGAAAAAAGCGAGAAAGAAAAAGACGTACAACACCCTTCTCACAACACTCTACCAACCCCCCAAACTTCAACCCCATAACAACCCGAACCGTACTCCTCTTAAAATCACCCAACTCCGTTTCCTCACTCATAATCTCCCCATCCATAGCCCTAATCTCCCCATTCAAACGATTCAGAAGCTCATTCTGCATTTGTAAATGTTTATGCTCCGTCCCCATCTTTCCCAACTTCTTCTCCGCGTCGTCTGCTTTGCGGTGGACGGTCCTACGACGGCGTTTGAGATCTTCGAGGGACTCTTCGCGTGTTCGGATGGCTTTGAGGTTGTCTCGGATGAGTGTGTGGGCGTGCGTGCTGTAGTGCGCTAGGGCGGTGGAGAAGTGCGATAGGAGGGTTGTTGATGCCGATAAGATGTCCTGTTGCGTTTTTAGTCGTTAGTTGTTGAGTGTAAGAGAAAGAGGAAAGGACGTACACCAAGATCGTCACCCTCACTCGTACCCCAAACGCGTAAAGCTTCAGCGGCTTTCGAATAGTCTACCGAGAGCTTTTGTAACCTTTACCCGTTCAGTCAGTATAATGGTATTGCGAGATAAGAAGCATTGAACATTTACAAAGTAAGAACTGCTTTTTCAGCAGTTATCAAGTCTTGCAAAGGCCTTAATTCCGTGTTTCCGCCCAACGCTGGGATAGTCGAGTTGTGTGCGATCTTCTTGAACATCGTTCGTAAGTGGAGAGGGAGAACAAAGGAGGAAGAAAGACTTACAGTAGCTCCAGCGAGTACATTTCCGCACCTTCCCTTCCAAATGCCACCTTGCCCCCGAGGATTTCACATCCATCGTCGTAAGCCAATCCAGATCAACCACTCGAGCATGATACCCTCCCTTCCTCTCCCACTCAAACACCTGATTCGCAGCAGCAGCCCCTATCCCTTCGTCAGCGCGCTCCTCGAGAACAACCTATTAATCGCCATAGTCGTTGGTGGGTGGTTCCCCCGCTCCACCGCGTTTCACAGCAGCATCATTTGCCATCCCCACAAGGAACTTGATTCCGCTCAACATGCTCCCTCCAACTTTAAGCGCAAGCCGCGTTATGCTCTTCCAGGACGAAGCGGCGCTGGCTCCCTGCCATATCTGAGGTTTGGGTGGACGAAGAAGAGAGTCGGCGGTGGCCTTTCGAGGTCGTGGATGATGATGAGGATGAAGGGCGCTGGGCGCCATCGGTTCCAGGTCCACGAGAAGATATTGTGCCGGACGAGGCAATCACACGATGTTAAGGAACCATGGGATGAGCGTTAGGAGATATGAACTTGAGAGCTTCATAAACGCGTTCGTTGTTGCCTGTCAAGGGGAAAAACGAAATTTTGCACTGAGGAATCGTTGTTCAAGGTAGTGGACAAAATAATCATTTGAAGTATTTTCGCTGCTTATGTAAGACATCACTCTCACATCCGAGTCTAGCTGCCGCTGTGCTTTGGGACAACTACCGCAGTAACTTGCCTTCGATAACTCTCCAAGCAACACGACTTACCCAGCCTCGATTAAGGCTACCCAGTAGTGTAATGGCGCACACATCTGGGGAATATCGTGGTCCCTTCACCCAGAGAGATCCTGTTCGACGAGTCGGGACTAGGTCATTGTGTGATACAGGTGCAGAACCTTCAATTTTACGGACAGATCCCTCATAGACTTTACCCGACCTTCGTCAGCTATGGACGACGGCCTAGCGGTGTAAACGGCTCGCACATCTGGAGAATCCGTAACTTCAGCCAGAGACATTCTGTTCGATTCAGGAATAGGCCAATATGTCAGACAACTACTCCAACAAAATCCTTTTTGGGCGAAGGCTATACCCGACCATGACTTTATAGTACCTTCCCCAGCTATGCATAACGGCCTAACGGTGTAACGGCTCACACAGCTGGACAATTTCCAGAACTGTGGACCGTGGTTCGGACAGAAAGCCTGTTCGATTCAGGACTAGGTCATGTTTGGTGGTGGAACTTTTTAATTCAACGGCTTGCCTCTACTTCACCTGGTCTTTAGCTCTTTAACCCGCCTTCTCCAGCTACTGACAACGATCTAGTGGTGTAACGGCTCGCACATCTACATAATCTGAAGCACTCCAGCCAGTTTCAGCTAGAGAGTTCCCATTCGACTCGGGACGATTTTCAATGTCTCTCGGACTTTATCTTGTCTCTACATTTACCCGACCTTTGACACCTTCATCTCACCTAGCTCGACGCCACCCGGGGAGATGGGGTCGCGTCAACAGCCGACCGCGTCGACCAGTTTGAATATATTGGCTTTCCCGCCCTCTGAAGTTCAACGTCAACGCTCAATATCCAATACTCAGTGCTTGGTACGTGACGCCACTTTTTTCTGGTCATGCGCTTATTATTTCACGAACACGCTTAGGTCTCGCAAGTGCGCGAGGCCAGACGCGTGCCAGTGCGTTAAACGTGTTTTTACCAAGTTTAAACACAAAAGTAATAATAAGTATTCTCCACATTAGTTTTAAACGCATGCCAGCAATCAAATTCTTTACAGCAAAGAAAAGCGTTTAATTAAGCCTGTGAGTCTTTATGGGCATCACTGTTTCCAGTAGCTTGCTCATACAGGTTTCTCTTGCGATGCCATGTCATCAGCATCAACATGGTTGTCATCCTCGGCCTGATGACGATGCCTTCGGTGGTTTGCTACGACGTTCATGAACTCAAAATGTGAGCCAGCTACGGCTGAAAGCGAAAAAAAAGTAAGTATCGCAGCATTTAATTGAATCAACGTGACAAACCTCGATCAGAATCCACGAGGAACAGCTCATAGATGACCGCAGCGAGCAAAGTGGCTGGAATGTTGACAAGTGCCGCTATTGCCGAGTAGGATCCTCCCGCAGCTGAAACGGTTTTGAGAGTGACATATAGGACGGGACGGGTACGATGTTCTTACCTGACTTTCCCCAGATGGTCAATGCGAACAAACGGCCACCAATGTCACGGGCCGAATTCAAAGAAACTGCGAGGATGTCAAGGTCAGCGTCAGGATAATTTTTACCACCTATGACTTATTCGCAGGAGCCGCATAACCCCAGATAGCGCCAGCGCTAAAAAGTAAATTCATCAAACCAAAGTCCGCCTGCCAAACAAGTCACCTACTATGCCGCAGCGATGATGAAAGGAGCCATAACGGGTGGAATCATGAAACTAGTAGGAGCCCAGATAACCAAGGCGAGCACAAAACACTGAATGAATGGGTGAGCTTTCGACCTTTTTTGCCCATTAGTAGCGACCTCTTACATTAACGAATTCATTGAGAAAAGCGCGAGGCAAAGTTTGCGCTCCAGGAAGAAGGTAAAGAGCGAAGATTCCGGCCGGACCATTGGGCGTGAAAACCGTTGTTTCGTAGACGCCAGCTTGTTTCAAGAGAAGTTCCGACTCCTCGATAAGGACCTTCCATTGATTGTATACAAGGGCGGACGCAATGTAAGCTCCAAAAATTTGCGCAATGATATATCTAAGAAATTGTCAATGCTCAACTTGGTCCGCGCTCGAAATGCATACAAGCCAGTACCTGACAGCCTTCAGGGGTGAAAAGCCTCTGAATATCGTGAATGCGATGGTAACACACGGGTTGAAGTATCCGCCAGAAGTAGCTGCACAGACACCGATGGAAAATAAAATGACAAATCCGTAGGCAAAACCGATCTGAAAGACAGCTAGTTGCGTCAATCAACCTGTCAATCCCGCAATTGTCGTTGAAAAACGGTAAGGCATCGTACAGGAGAGCCCAGACTGGTTCAAGATATTCCCAATCACCCAAGCTGCGGTAGATCCGACTCGAGTCCTATTTCACCATGCAATAAGAGTATGCGTGAATCTCGGACGCTCGTTTGGACTTGCCAAAGTACACGTAGAAAAAGACGCCCAACTATATGTGGAAGCTCATTTCAGATTCGCATCATCATAGAGGCGATGGATTTATTACTCACAGCTTCAGCGAAACACTCCATCGCCCAGTGCACCTGGGGTTTGTTCCGTACCCTCTCCCATGTGTTCAAGACTCCAGCACGCTTTTTCACGTCGCGCAAGTGGATGGCTGGAGTAGAGGACATGACGGAGGGTGGTGTAGAATATCCGATCCGATCGACAGGTGCGTTTTATACTATACTCAACAGTGTGAATTGCTTTCCTTCGTCAAAACCCAGATAAGTACCTTGACTAGACGCTGCTCTGCTTATCCACCGTGGTTCTGGGTAAATTATCGAGACTTCTACAACCAAGCTCGCTCAAGCCGCGTCGGATGAACGCGCATTTGATTGTGAGAAGGGAAAGGGCCCTGGCCGTCGAAGATAAATAGCGAAAGGTCATGTTATGAAGTCCACGGAAAGGCAAAAATAACGGACCGTCAACGAAAGCCGTCTCAAAAAGGGGAGAATGGCAATAAGATCGGACAGTAGCAGGAATGTGCAGGAAGGAAGGAAATAAAGGAATAGATAATTGTACTAACCATGTGGTTGGAAATTTTAACAAGAGTGATGGGAACAAGGAATAAAGAGAGCGTCGGGTAGGTGGGAGGTTATGGATAGGCTCCACATGGTAGAATGTATGATACTTAGAGTGCACCTCATTGAGCGAACACCCCATGTTCTCACAGCTCTCTCGTTTCCCATCGATATGCGTCCGTAAGGCTTGTCAGTGCATGAGATCCGAATTGCTTGGCCGCCGAGATGGCATTTGGGAGGTGAGGCGCCGGCGCGCTGAAAAGTGGTTTGGGAAGAACGTTTTGAAATATGAAGGTGAGGATCGAGTAAATATCGACTTGAGTGAAGTGGATGAACTCAGATGACAAAGGCGCGGGACGAGCCGGCCCGACGACCTCCGCCAAACAATCAACTCGGATCACAACTCGTCTTCCGCTATTGCATTTTCGAGTTTGGCTAACAGTCAACTAACAGTATCATTGTGTATCTGAAACCAGGGTGCCACGAATACAGAATGCCACGAATACAGAATGCCACTGCAAGCACAAATGAACTACCACAGCAGCTCTGACTTGGCTCCGACCGCACCACAGTTTTCCTCAGCCCAGCCATCACCCATCTTTCACGCCCTCACTTCTGCAGTGACTCAATCCAATATCGCGTTCCAGAAGCTCCTGCTGTGCTAGGACTCAAGAGGCGGGTTTCAGAGACGGATCCTCGGACCTTGCGCTCCAGCATTGGAAATCTGCATCACCCTCGGCGCAGGAGATCCGGCTGCAGATGAAAATGGTGCCCGTCCCCGGGGGATAAGGGGCAGATTGTGGTGAAGGTGCGTTTTGTTTTCGTTCCACGGAGAAGAATACTGATGTTCGAGGTGCAGAAAAGGACTCATGTGATTACAAGTTTGTATGGAAGGCCGTCATCTCAAGAGCCTGCTTGCGCGAAGCCTGACACGACTCTTCAAACCGATCATCTCTACCGCCCGAAGCCCACCAGGGCGCGATCGTGGACGCTTTAGCATTTTCGGACGCAGACTCTAGTAGGATGGGCGCTCACGAAGATGCCTTCGAACCCAAAGACGCACTCGGTGTATATTCTGGTTAAGGCAAGTTTGGTTTATTTTGGATTCCTTTCAGATGGGACGATCTTGATGAGGGCTTGCAGGACACAGAGCGGGGAGGTGAATACGACGATCAACGGGAGAATTTATCTGCACTGTGTCGAGCCTCGGGCACATGTTGTATCTACCACCGGTATCCAACCTTTGTCAGATCCTCCCTTTTTCGCTCCTTACTCGATGCTGCGTCAGGCGTGATGAGTCTCGCTCAATGACTATCCCATGCAGAGGCTCTCTTCATCGGCGGCCTTTTCATCCCTACCCAGGGTTTTGCTTCGAGATGTGAGAATTTCTATTTCTTTTGCTGGGTCGTAAGGTCCTGAAGGCGTTCTCCGTTGTATAGCTTCGGAAAGAACTCAGAATCCCTGGTTCCATTGGCAACACCCATCCGCCCCCCCCAAATGACCTGTGATTCTTGTATCTGTAGATATACGGAATCCTGTCAAACTTCCAGCAGTGAATATTTACTGACCTATTGGCTGAAGCTAACGGACCTGGTAGGTGCGCTGTGGACAACCAACCCTTCGAGACCACTTCGTCGGCTCGAAGGTCACCTGACCCAACGAAGCGTGGTTCGATGTTGACACACCTTCCTTACAACAGGCGCTCATCTCTCTGTGTCGACGATGGCTAATCTACTTATCTGGCCATCCAAGTACTTCTTCTACGCCATAGGAAATACGAGCGCGGTATCTTTGACTGCAGATCTTGCCCTGGAAGAGCCTGCCCGTATCTTACTTTTGGGTTGTGGTGACCCACGCAACGTTCTGCATACAATTTTCACCGAGCCTCGAAACTGTTCGTACTTTCACTGCGTCATCCAAGCTATGTTGATGAACTGATCTTCCATCCCACATACAGCTGGCCGCGCTCTGGACTTTACTTGCTGTGATTTCGATCCGGCCGTGTTAGGTAGACTGGTTATCGCCGTGCAATTTTCACCAACCAATTCACTAATTAATTCTCTTACCTTGTAGCCCGGAATGTGCTGTTATTGACCATGATCGCTGATCGCCAACCATACGCCACGATTTGGAACATGTTCTTTCATTTTCGCTTGGACAAAGATTCACATACCGCCCTCATCGATCAATGCAAGAAGCTAATTGAACACTCAGAGACCGCCCAGAAATGGAAGGTCTCCCCATACGCGCCATTCGTCAAGATGTCTACCGACTACACCCTGAAGGAACTTAGACGTCATTGGATGCTATATGTTGGCATGGAAGAGTTACCGAATTCGCGACTCGCACCCATACACGATGCGTTTGATAGACTATCCAAAAAGAATTCAAAGGAAGGCACAAACACGGCTACTCGTTCCCTGGGACCTCTTCGATTCCGCGGGTTCACGATCATTCCGGAACACTTCAGGAACTATTGGAAGACAGGTGTAACCTTTGTGGACGGAAAGAGAATTGCCGCTGCGACATTACTGAACCCGACCTTTGTCTATTCTTTGGGCGGAGAAGGCTGCTCGGTCCATTATGGAACTGATCCCTTGAACCTCTTTCATCTTGCTCCTTTATTCGGCAACGCGAAATCTGCAGTATCTATGATGGAAGTCGTGAAGGCGGCAAATCAAGAATTCGCGGGTTGGTGTTCCTCTTATCTCGACTCATTATCCTCCAGTTCTCCACCCATCATCCGCTTTTTCGTCGGCGAAGCTACCGCCGTTTGCCGTGCGCTTCGCGCGTTTGGTGACGTGGGCATACTCAACCCGGGCATCCCCGTGGCACAGTGGAAGACGCAGTTGATACAGCTCAGTGGAGATGAGTACTATACATCTGCTCCCGGTGGAGCTCCTGTGAACTTCAATGTCATCCATACATCCAACCTGGAGGATCACATTGGATTGCTGAACGTCCTCGTTACATCTTTACCCCTCCTCTCGCGTGAACCATCCAGTGTCCTATATACCGAATCACTTCTTTTCCTTGGGCAGGACTCCGCGACGAAGGAATTTACAGAACAACTCCACGCTGACCTCTCTGTCATTGGTCTTCTCATCGGTTTATCTCCAGTTGATTATCTCTGTGGATTTTCCAGTCGATCCAACACACATGAGCTGATTATGCACAAGCAGTCGAAACAAGAAAGAAATATATCGCAGTTTCAACAGGCTACGACTTGGAAAGCTCCCACTTCCGGAGATACAATTGCCTCTCAGACGGCTAATATCTCGTCTCCTGTGTTTGATGAACATCAGCTGGGGACCTTGCTTTATGACATCTACCAGTCCCTCTTCGAGCAAGAGACCTCAAAGACGTTCTGGGCTGCCAATCAGAAGAATGTGTCCAAAGCAATTAATGCCACGAGTTTTGCGCATTACAGTCGAGAATCCTTTGTCCTCTTGCTGCAGCTCATCCGCCGTAGGCTTCTGCCCTCTGAGGATTCATGGACTCGTGTCATGGAGCGGTTCATATCGCTCCAACTCGCCGCTTGGTCGATCGAGTCAATGGACACGCTGCACTACCAAGATTTTTGTGGGCAGTTACATCGGCACAGTGTGTTTAAGGCCTCGTTCTTCCATATGCCGACTCCGAAGATCGGACGGTTTTCACTTTGGGACACAGTTCCTGGTCTTGTGCGCATTGTTCTCGTCGTCCCCCGCGAGAAACTTTCTGTGCTAGAAAACTCGAAGCCCGAGGAAATTGGCTCTCCACCGCTGCAGTGCGACATTTTGGGTGTGCGCCACCATAACATATTCACCGCCGTACACGTTGCATTTGGACGAGCGATTCCCATGGGAACGAAATCTCGTCCACATGTTATTTTTGAAGAGGATACGAGGGGTTGGGCAGGAAGCTCATCGCTTGTTGCATCCTTCGTTGCACCTTCCTGGCTTCTTTGTGCAGAGCCCCCAGAGCAGCTCAGCATCGGCTTCGGCGTTCGCAATACGCCTCTTGCATGTGCAACCCTCATCAAGACGCTGGGTCTCACTCTCCGTGTATTTAGCGCCAAATTGATGGACAAGACCCTTGTTCACGTCCTCCCTGAACACCCCTTGCCCTCGAGATATCCCTCTGAATCATTAGCCCGTAAAGAGCCAGGTGTATTGTCTCAGATCGGCGAATCTGGGGCTGCGTCTGTCGAGTTGGATGAGCAGTGCGAATTGATCACGTCTTTGACTGCACGGGTGTCTATCACCAACGAGGACTCTGCGCGGCTGTTCAGTGAAGCCGGCGGTAAAGTCGTTCGCAAATCACGCAGCTCTCTCCTTGTATCATGAGAGTTGCACTGGGTGACCAAACCCAGGATATAGTGTATCCTTTCCCTGTCGCTGGCAGTGGGCATCGGCTGCGGCTCGCTCGGAAGTCACGATATATTGAGGTACGTACATATTTATCACTGATTCTTGAAGTTCTACGTCTGAACTTCCGCTTCCGCCTTATAAGGTCGTTGTACCGACCTCCAGATCACTCATGCCGGATGGAATGAAGCTGAATCCGTTTCCCGTCATCAACTCGAAAGGACTGCTCCATACATGGAGCATCCATCGGGTTAATCTGTCTGCCTTGCCCGTCCTTGACGTCAAGGCCAGAAATATTAAGGAATGGCTCACCCCCCACGTCGCCTTCACAATGTCCGCTCGCGAACTATCACTCAGGAAGAAACACCAAGTTGACACTCTCATGTTCGTCAAAGACAGCCTCCAGTCTATTTTCGTTGGCGCCTCAGGCATCCAAGGTGGTTCTGTGCATCGTCTATTTGCTCTCCGCGATAAGAAGACAAATAAATGCGATACCTGCATCTTTGTCGATGAACTTCGTTACGACCTGGCGGCTCATACACTTATCTGCGACGGGTACATCCTCCCTCTGACAGCGAGGATAATAATGGAGAATGAGAAGCCTTTCGCGAAGCTGGTTCACCAAGGGAAAATGAGCTATATTGGTGTGCTCGAAGGCGAGATGCAGGCATGGAAGCAGCTCTTGCCCGCCTTTGTGGAGAGGTGCCGGTCTTCCTGGACGCATGGGGCGAATTGTGAATATATCGCTCAAGGCCGCATCCCACTCACAGAGGATATGGAGGCAGACCCACTGTGTAGTTGCGGAAGAGGGAAGGACGTCGAAGGGATGCATAAAGTCGAACTATGGAAGACATTCGCACCATACGTCACCCGGATTGCGCTTTCGCCATTGTTCGCGGTGTCTTATCTTGAGACTGTGGGTCAGGATCCGGACGCTCACAAGTGTCGTGTGTGCAGAAGGAAAGGGAAACCGAAGATCAAAGTATGCGCGGGGTGCCAGAAGGTGCGATATTGTTCCTCAGAGTGTCAGAAGAAGGACTGGAAGGCACATAAGCCGAAGTGCAAGCCCTGATTGGCGACCGATTTTTGACGTGTACTAGTAGCGCAAGAATTATTGTACATTGAATCCAGAGCGAGATATTAAATTTCATGTGCCGAAAGTTTCGAGAAGGATACTATCTCTACAGTACTTTGGTTCATTGATGCGAGATGATGCACTAAGGAGGGAGGGTTAGAGGTTGAAAGTAATTGGGGAGCTGGCTCCCATTTTTGGGCCTCCAAATGCTTATCGCACGATGTCACCACTTACAACATTTTCTAAACGCCATCATTTATTCAATACATTGTCAAATAGCTAACCGAAATGTAGAAGTTAACACCAGGTAATCACACACCAAACGGTAGGTTCAGCGAGCTCGAACTCGACTGACCCCCCTTTGCCTTTTTCCCGCTCCTCCTTCCCTCCTCCCCCTCCCCCTCGCCCTCCGCCGCTGCCCTCCTCTTCCTCTTCCCACCTCCCGCGGTACTCGCGCTCTCCCCCCTCGCCGTCGTTCCCCCATTCACAACAGCAACAGCATCCAACCGTTCCATATACTCACTCCTCTCCATATCCGTCTCCACCCCCGCAATCATCACGCTGCCCAGTTGTTTCTGGATCTCGGAAAGCCGTCGTTGAACACGACTTCGGCCCATTTCGCTCGAGTTTGTTTCTAGGTCGGAAAGAAGCTTGAGGAGTAAGACTTGCACGCCGTGCGTTAGAATCGTTTGTCTGAACCTTGACGATTTCAGCGCTGCACCGCTTCAGTTAGCTTCAGAAAAAAAGACGAAAGAAAACTGACCATCCATCTCGTCTTTCAACTCCCTCAATTCCCTCTCCCCATCTTCATCCAACGCAACAGGCGTATACCGTCCCATATCAAGCCTCCCAACACCCTTCTCCCTCTCCCTCCTCTCCTTTTCCTTTTCCCGCGTCTCCTTCTCCCTCTCTCGAATTTCACGTTCCTTCTCCCTCATATCCTTTTCGCGCTCTTTGACCCCCCTCTCGCGCTCCTTGACCCCCTTTTCCCGGTCACGCACTTCAAGTTCGCGCTGCGCACATTCCTGTTCCCTAGATCCGATATCTTTCTCGCGGTCGTCGAGTTCTTCGTCGTGTGGGTGTGGGGAATCATCAGCTTGAACTTGAATCCCAACCTCACACATCAACGTCCCCTCCCCGCGTTTCCTCACCATCCCCTCCAACTCATCCACCCTAAGCCGATACAACCTCCCCTCCTCAATCCTCATCCTCTCCTCCTGTATCCTCAACTGTTCCTGGATGCGTAACCTTCTCTCGAGATCCTCCACCCTCCGCGCATCCAACACGCGGTTCTCGTCTTCGCGACGTTCCGATAAGCGATTAGTGAGATCCTGAATTTGAACGTCTTGTTCGAGGATACGAGCGTCCCGTTCCTTGAGACGCAGTTCCCGCTCTTTAACACGGGCAGAGAGCTTATCGCGTTCTTCTGAAATCCACGAATCCCGCCTCTGTTCAAGCCTGGCTTCAAGCTCCTCGATACGCGCATCCCGTTCACGAAGACGCTCGTCTCCCTTTGTCGATGGGTCTTGAAGACGAGCATGCAGCCCCTCGACACGAGACTCCAGCTCTTCAAGCCTCGTATCCCGTTCTTTCAGAAGCTGATCAAGCTCCTGCACACGGGCCTCACGCTCTTTAAGGAGCGCATCGCGTTCCTCAAGCCCTCCTTCATTAAGTCGGGCGGTACACTCCTCCAGACGCTTATCCGAGTCCCTTAGTTGACCCTCGAGTAGCCGCACACGAGCATCCCCTCTTACACGATCTTCGTGCTGTTTCTTGAGGGCCCTGTCCCGCTCTTTCAGCGTCGATTCGAGTTCTTGGATTCTACGTTTGAGGTCGACGGGAGTGATAGCTCCATTGACGGGTGTGCGAGGAGGAGGGGGAGGAAGGAAAGTTGGGCGTTTCACGCCAGGGCCTGCTAGTTCCTGGGCGGTAGTGCTGCGGTTGCGGGTGACGACGGCGCCGGAGGAGGGAGTTGGGGGGACGGAGCTCTTGGTACGAGAAACGTTGTCGAGAGAGGCGGACATGCTGAGGCATAACTGAGACCATCCTTCCCGGGTGAGATGGCTGCCGGGTGTACGTGATGGTGGCAATTTAATGTTGTTGGGTGCTCTAGATGTCGATAGGATCGCAGCGGAAGTCGAGGGAGGATGATCGTCTTCTTCGTCATCCAAATCTGACAGACTCTCCAAATCCGACTCGAATCCAGGAACATGGAGTGGTCCAGCCGACGCAGACACGGACGTTCCAGCAACGGCTTGTCCTTTCTGTTGATTCTTGGCCGCAGCCATAGACGCAGACCTCGCAGACCTCCTCTCCCTATCCTTCACCTTCCTCTCCTTCGCCTTCCTCGACGAACTCTTCCTAGTACTCGGCGCAGCCCCTCCTCCACCTTTCCTCGTAAAGTTGATTCGATACTTCTCATACGTCTCATTCGAGATGCCCAGATCCGCAGTGATAGTCTCCATCATGAACTTGATGAACCGCGGACACGAACGATGTCGGTCTTTACACCCTTTACACGCGACTCGCTCGACGTCGCATATCCGTTTAGTTGGGTCCTGGGCACAGGATTCACATGTCTACCACGATTCACAACGTCAGCCTTGCATCTAAAGGGAAAACGGAAGGAGAAGAACGGACCGGGTTGCCTAGCGCGTCTAACCATTGTTTCTGTCGTTCCCTGCCACTAGACGAGCTTTTGAGGTTACAGAATAGGTTCGTGAATTGATTGTACTTTGACGTGTCGGACTATAGCACGTGTTAGCATCGATTTTCGAGGAGAAGTTGTGGAGATACTTGCACTCATAACAACGTTCGAGACAAAGATCCTGTGCTGCATCATCCCCTTTGGATCCTAACAAACAAACTCGATGGCAGAGCCAAACAACCGCATCCATTGTTCTTCTCTCTTTACCGCGACTATCATCAGTGGGCTCTATTTACTCACGCCTCTTGCACCGTTTTCCTAAATGTGGCTAAACAGTAGGGACCGACCATTAGTGAGTATTTCCAATTTACAGCACCGCTCCTCATAAATTTAATCGTCTAATTTCAAGTCGACAGTGACGCATATATCCACCCTACACCTTTCTTTTCGACCCCGAATCCTGAAACTGAACAACGACAACATTATTGCACTTCACTTGATCCTATCCCGCTCTAAGCGCATTGCGCTCCAGGACGCGCCTTCCGCACAAAGTGAGTGACGCAAAGTTTAGCAACGATTTCAACCCAGTTTACGCTGTAGAAGATGGTCCGGAGACCGTTGGACAAAGGGAATAGATCTCAAAGAACCTTACAATAGCGCACTCGAACACAGCAGGGATGAGACTGCATCTTCATTTCCGCTTTTCTCGACGACGACGACTTCAATTGGGATTTGGAAGAGAGGGAGAACTATCACGGTGAATATATCCTTCAATCTTAACGCGTTCGTTGCTTACATTGTGCGTTTGATCAGGTAGATAAGCTCTACTCTCTCCGAGTCAGCTTCAAGCGGGATGGATGACTGCGTAGAACAACAGTGGGTCTGATCAATTCATATCGCAGTATTGACTCTCACATCATAGCTCCGAAAGGTCAAGATCGTCCGCCCGACTTGATTCATTTCGATAAGCCTCCGAGCTGTATTTGCGACTATGACCCCTACTCCGAAAAGCAAATCAGCGAGTCAGAAAAACGTCCCGGGAGCATCCCACTCCTCGCGCTGCTTAGCGGCGTACGATAATTGCCGGACAGTCCAGAATGTGAGTGACGTGTCTACTCTGACGGATCGAGTTCTTACCAAACGTATCATGATTAGGACATCCTGGTCAGGGAACAAGACCGAAGAACGCATCCCGCCTTTGCCAATACGCGGGCGTTAGGTGGCGCGGGGGGGAATTTTTACGCTTCTATCGGCCACCCTCACAATTTCCGATTGGCTCACAAGGAGTGTGATGGCTATTCCCGATATTCGTGAGTTTGAGTTTATGCCCGTCCTTTTCTCGCAATTGATTGTATGGCTATTTGGACTCC
This sequence comes from Laccaria trichodermophora, assembly GCA_018417955.1. Lineage (NCBI taxonomy): Eukaryota > Fungi > Basidiomycota > Agaricomycetes > Agaricales > Hydnangiaceae > Laccaria > Laccaria trichodermophora. Next base: position 630,881 of record JACTVC010000029.1, on the reverse strand, counting down.
AGTCCGCTGTCGGGAGTTGAGGAAAAGTGAAGTCCAACGTCTTTACATCACACCATGCGCCCCAATTTCTGACTCTCGCATCTTAGCGCCGAAAGGCCCAACATAACGCGCTCGACGTGAGTCATTCCGACATTTTAGAACCAATTCTCAAAGCTCCATGTTTTCGACACTTCCGTGGCAAGCAGATAATTACTCCCGAGACGTTCGGGCCATCCAAATCTGCGTGCTACCTACTCATGCAGTGCCAGACGATATAGAACGTAAGTGATGTGGTCGTCCTTAACCATCGGAATACTTACAGAACGTATCTCTTCCCAGCGGGTGATTTGGGGGTCTTCGTCAAGCAGATACCAAAAAGGGAGCATTTCACCGCCAGAAATCTGCTTAGACACTTGGGATAGCGCGGAGCATTACTTGCTCTGGCCTCGCCTTCCACCCTCATGATGGGGACGATGGGGTCGATGACGACTCCACTTTTCTGCTTGAGCTCCATTACACCGCCCGCAGATTTTTTCTATTTAGCTCAGGCTGAGCCTCCGGGACACGTCCACACAACATCTCTAATTGAATGATCACCCGCAGCCATGATGGCTCCCTTTGTTTCCGAATGTTCACGATTTCGGTGAGTTTAGATTGAGCCCCACCTTTTTCTTAGAATTGATCTTGAATCAGTTTGAACTTAAGTTCCCCGTTGGGGATCAGGTCGGAACGACCACGTTAAACCTGTAATTCAACACGGAGAAGCGTGAGTGCACTGTTTATATCACCCGTGCTTGAAATCCCCGCGTCGTGGGTCCTCATCACAACACGTTAGCCACTCAGATGAATGTCAGGACGTGACGGGCGCATTTAACTTGTAATCCACAATTCACCCATAACAAAAAGTGAGTCAGGCCACTTTATATCATCCGTGCGCCAAGTTTTGATCCTTAAATCGTAGTCCCGAAAGGCCCAACATCGTCCGCCCAGCTTGGAGTGTTCCGACAAGCTAACTCGCGCGGATATTACGCAGGATCACGCACGTCTTGCGTGCATCTCGCACAGACTTGCGCAAATATTCTTAGTCACCACGACTAATCAGCGTGCGTTTGGATGGCGTTTACCACCACTCAAGTCGTATTGAAATCGTTGCATTTTGAAAAAAGTCCGGGACCTGTGGAGCGTTTTTCATGACGCTCTATAGTGTTCGAACTACACTGGTCTAAAAGAATACGCCTCATTCAAAGTGGAAACTTCCGACCCTCTAAATGCCAGAGGTCCGACGACGCCGTGGATCAAACGTCGACAAGTACAAACGTTCATGGGATCATGGGTGCCGTTGCGGAGAGTCGACAGGAACATCTCGTGTCCTTCAGCGCTCTGTCTAATTCTGTCCTTTCTGGTGCAGCGGTATTCGAGGTCCCGAACATGGGGGGATGGAACTTCAGCGGTCTACCCTGGTTTGCCCATGTGCACCTTGAAACGCGAGCAACACCATTGTACTTTATCTAAGTGCGCAAAGTATTAACCCCCCGCCCCTCAGGTAAGAAACCTCACTAACGTCGTAAAGGTGGCAAACGGGCCGTGGTACATTCTTTTACACACCAGTGTTTTCACCTGTCGCCTGTGGTAAGCGTGCGCGTCATGTGGTTACGACCTGCTGATCGAAGTCTTTTTTTGAACCATTCAGATATATATAACTTTGGTCGTGGCGCATTGGGCAGCGTTTAGACTGACGCGTTGTATTGGAAGATTGAATCTTCAGAAATTCCGGGACCTGTTGAGTGTTTTCCTTGACACTCTATGGTGTTCGAGTCTAAAAGAATACGCCTCATTCATAGTGGAAATTTCCGACCCTCTGAATGCTAGAGGTCCGACGACGCCGTGGCTCAAACGTCGACAAGTAGAAACGTTCAAATTTTAACGTTTAACGTTTAACCTTGACGTCATTTCTAAACATCAATCGAACATGGGATCATGGGTGCTGCTGCGGAGAGTTGACAGAAACATCGTGTTCTTCAGCGCCGTCTAATTTTTTCCTTTCTGAGTGAAGCGGTATTCGAGGTCCTGAGCACGGGACACAAGCCACTGTATACTTAAACACCCACCTCAGCGTAATGATGCTACAACAAGTTCCACAGTTTCTGACATGGCTGAACATTCGCGAATCAGCGCGCCAGCAACCGCAGAATCCGAGGGCAACCATCTCTTCGTATGGTTGGACGATGATCATTCTCCCCCACACGAGGGTGGTCACCACCACCATCACCATCATGGGAGCGCCCTAGCGGCCCTACACTTACCTTCTTCAGAATGTATACCTCACCCGCGCACAGCGGTGGTAAGTGTGGCCATTTTTGATCGTTATTCTGATCTCATTTGACACGTCCGGTAGACGAACGCCCACGTGAAGCCAAAGGAACCCTCACATTTGAGGGCGACAAGGAGAAATTCGCCGCAGGAGATCAAGGCAAGTTTAAGGTCACGAAGAAGAAGGATGCGGACGGACACGGTTACGACGTTGAAGTTTTAATCACGTACATCAAGAAAGACGGTCTGCGCGGAATTGAAGTGAACGCTTTGGTGAGTTCTTGCGTCGTATGAGATCGAAATTTATTTTTTGCTGATTACCCCTCGTCAAATTTCGGCGCGTAGTTCAAAGGTGTGTAAAACCAATGTTCTCGTAGCGTGAAGCAACTGATTTTATGCTTGAATTAGGAAAGGGCGATTTGCGCGAAGGTGAAGGGATCGGGGAATGGAAATTGATGACGCGCAACGAGAAGAAGTGATATGGAAATTCAGGCTGTATGAATATCTGACGGCGCCTCTCAATTCGAACCAATGTAAATTCTTAGTATGAACAAAGCGCTCCTGCTGCAAGTCAATGTAAGTATGCCAGAGAGCTAGATGTAGGATAGATTGAAGCGCACCACCTCGGGGCAAATTTGAACACGCCTTTTGCTCTTTCGACATCTTCAAAGACCATGTACGTGAACGATTTTGCGAGAAAAGTACCCTTTGTTATTGCTTTGTTGTGCATCAATTTGTTGTCAATTTGGACGATTTTGTCCGGAATGATATAGCATCGATGTGGCAGTCAATAATTTACTTGATGCTTGTTCCGAACATTGGACCAATTCAGTCAAGTGGTCCAACATTGAACAATTGCGTCAACATGTAAGTTACGCCAAATCTTGGGTTAGTTGTTTGGATCGGAGAATGATGCAAAACATGACCATAAGTACTCTCATCTGCATCATGCATGATGTTGATAACGACCATTTAGGACCTCGACGTACTACTTCCCACTGCTCACGCGTCACGCGTGAACTACTCACCTCTCCTTATTCATTCGTACGCTTACCAACCGTAGTGGTCAGAAGTCGTCACATACAAACTAAATTTTTCCATCCTGCCTCAGGCCTTTCGACCTCGGATCTCATCGGTCTCCGACATCGTCCCCGTACGTGTGGTGACCGCAGAGAGGTCATCTGCTCAGGAACGAGGGTTTCGAAAAGATGCATAGAAGAGCCACTTTTACTTGATCATCTTTCATTGCTTTTTCAATTCCCAAAAGAAACGCCAAAATTCGAAAGGATGCTACCCTATGCTACCCTCCCTGTCGCACTACGCAGCCGTTCAGAGATCCGAAACGTCCATACCCGCCTAGGACGGCGGCAAATTACCAGCGCCGCACTTTTCTCCCTTCTATTGGATGAAAAAGAAGTGCGCAGATCGAAAAACCCTTCGGATCATGTCGCTGGCCGACGTCCGTACGTTCTGAATGGCGGATGAATAGACCACTGCTCTGCCTCGAAACTCCAAGTATGTAAATATGATTCCCCTCCTCCTGATAAACAGTTGATGATGATCGATGAACGTCAGTGCCACGGTCAAGCTAACCTGCCAAACATTTGAGAAATCCATTTTTCTTTTGGTAAGTCCTGCACCTTTGCCAGAAAATTAGTCTATATGGCGTTCTCGGAGACCACCCTATCCCCCATACGCAGCCTAGGTAAGCAGAATCCGTTTCGGAGAATTTCGTTGGCGTTCCTATAAAAGCTGTTCGTCTGATTCTTTCTGCAGTCGAACACAGGCTCCATTCATTGTTCTACCCGCTCGAAACTTCGCTTTTAATCTTTCTAAGATGCTTGCTCGTTTGACTGCATCCCTCTATGTAGTGGTGGCCATGAACATTTTTGCTGCTGCCTCCCCTCAATTGGGCTACTACCCTCCGGCTTCGTCCACCGTGACCACTGGGTAAGCCCCTGTCACTATTTTGCGCGTCTGTCGTTTAACATAGGTCCTGTAGCAGTTGTACCGTGGCGACGTTCACAACCACCTTGACAGTGACGAAGCCCGCCATTCATACCACTACGCAGACGGTCACCGCCACCCCGTTCACTACGACGTCCACGGTTACTATACCGTTTATTACGACGGTGACTCAGCCCTTCACTACAACGGCCACGACGTCTATTGTCTCCACGCTCACCGTGCCCATCACTACAACCGTCACTCGACCTGTAACCACCACCTACACCCAACAAACCACTGTTGGCACTGTTAGCACGACCAGCGTCACCGTACCAATTGCGACTACCGTCACCAAACCCTTCACTATCACGAACACGGTTACCTTCATCGATCCTATCACCACCACCGTCACCCTTACTGCTGTACGTTCATAACTTGGGTCACTCGCAAAAAAACTTGAGGCATTTTGTACAGACTCCGTCGCCTACCCCATCGCATCAATGCAACAATGGCCCTATTCTCTGCTGTAAGATTCTTTTTCTCGCCTCGCTTGGCATTACTGACCTTTCTCCATCAGGTGACCAAGTGCAAGAGGCTGGACTTTTAGGTGCTCTTTTGGGCCTCCTTGGAATTATCCTTAGCGACGTTGAGGGCCTCCTCATGTAAGCGTCTGACCCTCAAATCTTTGCTGTGTCAATATTGAATATGCCCCGCACCACTAGCGGGGTTACTTGTGTGCCACTCAGCACGTTAGGCGGCAACATTGGGTAAGCAAGAAACTCTCCTTCGCAACATTACAGAAATTGACAAGTTCCATAGCTCCAAGCAACCGGTTTGTTGCAATGATGACAACTATGTAAGCCTTGCTCTACCACGTTCGTTCTGGCGAGTTGATGTCCATAATTTAGGGTGGGGTCGTTGCCATTGGCTGCACTCCGTATCCATATGCTCTCTAAGCGCACTATGTCTCGTTGAACTACACTCGGCGTTTCTTGGTGCCAAGTCGCTTCATTTACTTCGTTCTTTATTGGTCTAATTCTGTGTTGTTATATAAAATCAACTGCGACTTCTGCTCGCTCAACCTTACTCCCTCTCTAAGTTCTCCGCGTAAATCTGAATTTTGAACGGGTTTTCCATTTTTTTTTCAGTTCCACATGGCGTAGTCTTTTTAGGCTCCTGTGGTCCGAAAACGAGACGTACTGCAGAGTGCTAACCGAAATATGCTTAATGGCTCTTATTCTGCCTCAGATACACCACTTCTGCCTCCTTCGATGAACAACCACCCATCGTCGACCTGAGATAGATAATTATATGCTTCTCGCCCGAGAACTTCCAGAGGCGGGTTCGAAGGTTCAGGCGGCCGACGCTTCTTCAGCCGCTTACGTCCTCGGAATTTCTTCGAAGTGAAAGAGAGATCTTCGCAATCAGGCGTTTGGGGTGCCTCAAGCGTCGTCCATGTGTCGAATTGCGGCCCCTCATCCTCGCTCTGTTTCCACCGAGAAGTCAGTAACGACAACTGAAAGGTTACGGGCCTATAATATTACTGTGAAAAACGAGTCATACCTTGTCACGATTTCGAACGGGTTCCTCGCAACCCTTCCTTTGTTTGTTTATAACCAGACAGTTCTTTGAAAATTCCGTCTCGGGGTCAAACTCGAATTCGTGGCCCAATTTCCCAAGAAATGAATATCTTTTCCCCTTGAGATGAGTTTCCCACATGAGCGATCCTCGTGCATACACATCGAGCCCTCCGAGAGTGGATGAAGTCTGCGTCAAGCGATATCGTGATCTCACTTCACTACAAGTGTGCGGGTCGGCAAAATCATGGAGAGTAGTATCTCGGTACCACGCAATTGCAGAGGCCGAGGTTGGAGTGTCGGGAGCCAGCATGCTGGATGACGATTGCTCAAAGTCGACCGCCTCCCGTGGAAACAGGCCATCACTATCAATCATCCTCGTTTCGGCGTGATCCCCACCAGAAATCCACAGCATTCCGTACTCTGGATCCCATACCATAACGATATGGCCCGGATAAGAAACGTCCGACCATTTCCAGAAAGCACAGTCTTCCTGGGGTTGAAGCAATTGCGATGATTCTTTATGTGAGATCTATATGCAGCGGCGTCATCAATTCTGTGACGGGAATGAATTTGAAACAAACCTGGTGTGGCATCTCGTCTCTCAAGAAAGAGTGGGTGTCAGAGAACGACGATAGATATGAGGCCATGGAAACAATGTGTCATTTGAGTAATGACAAGTCGTGAGATAGCATTCGAGTGTATGTCGTGGTATGCATGGGAAAGTAGTCATTGGGTCAGCCTCGTTGGAAAAAGGGAGATGAAGGGCCGTCAAACTTAAAACATTGCAGCCAATGTATGAAAACATGAGGCAAAGTGGATGATCGTCGTTTACCTCCCAATCGACCACAAGTTCGAGGGCCGCCGACTTGGTTGGCTATCATTATAGCTGTGAGAGTTGATAAAATGAAAGGCAATGCTCAACTTGTAGCGTGGCCAGCAGTGCTACTTATCTCGGAAGACCAACTCGGGGTAGACTGTCATCTATTTCACGGTAAAATTGTTAGCTGTTCGCCTGTTATGAGCGATGCTTATGCTGCATGCCGTCAAGGTTGTAGAGATGCGAAGGAGGGGAAAGAGAAATGGCCATCGCGTGGTTGACTGACAAATGGTCATCTCTTCGAATCACCATGGCACCATGGCACTTGCCGTGATGATGTCATAATCATTTTCTGTTCCGATGCATCATGCTCTCTCTCATTCTCAACATGTTTTCGCCTGAGAGTTGAGGTGAAAGTTAAAAGGTACAAGGGAATTTAACAAAATCGAGGGTCTTTAGAACATTTTTGTGATTTTGAATGAAAGTGCACTAAAGAAAGGAACGTCCATAGGTAGCTGAGCCACGAAAGCGATTCATCTTTTCTGATCAGTTGGCAGCGTGTCTGAGGCATAACCCTATATTACACTCAAAAAGGAACGAAAACACCCAAATCTCGAAGGACATCGGTCCTCGACTTTTCTTTCCATACCCAATTCGCCCTCTTCTTTACCATGACGCCTATTTTCCACTCATCTTCGAAAAAGCGGTGAACGATACCGTTATCAATCACGGATTTCATCCTATCGTACCACCCCTCAGGATTGGGGCCATCACGGTGAATGTCGTAATCGTATATCGGAATTGGGAACGTTGTTTGCGGGAAATCCTCGAGTTTAACTGAGAGGGGTGATGAGACAATCGGTCTAGGACTTTGAACAAAAGTTTCAACTTACAGACACATAGAATCGCTCCCAAATAGCCTGGCTTCAATTTCTCCGCCCCATACTGCGCCTCTACCATTGGTTTTGCGCAGTCAAAGGCTTTCCAAGCCTCTAGTACTTCTCCTCCAAGTGGAAGACGTCCATCTGGCACGTCTGCCGATTGCACGCATTCGATGGTGAAAGCTTTAGCAGGATTTCCGTCATGATTTTTAACGCGGGAAAGGTCGATTAGCATAAATTTCTTCTTGACATCGAACCAGGGTTTAGCCATATGAATGCAGCACTGCATAGAAATTCTGAGCGTATGCATATGAAGTCGGAGGAAGTCGTCGAGAAAGTGGATGACTTCTCCCTTCTCCGACAGTCCAGATGGCGTCAACGGCGAGTTCTCTTGCATCTTCTTCAAAATAGTCTCGTTGTACTCCCGTTGACGCTTACAAAATGCCTTGTGCGTTTTCCAGTCTTGGACTTGGTGTTCACGGCTCTGATAAGTTCAGGACGTCGTCTCAATTCAGTGGATAGATGAAATCCGGGTGGCGTTATAGAACTTACACAGTATCGGACAATCTTGCACCCTGAACAGACCGAGAATGCTGGAGCGCCAGAGGGTTTTACAACGTGACATTTTCCACATTCGTGCGGCAGGTTTCGACTACCCGCAAGCTTTCCAGGACCGTGAGGTTTGAAGACGGTTGATTGCATTGAACAATGATTGATGATGATCGATGATGGTCGATTGGTTACATAAGATTGTCGGTGCCGTAAATTTGGAACTCAGCGTCGACTTGAAGTCACGCGACTTCCGTTCAATTTTCAACCCTTCGTTTCCTCGAATTCCTCTCCTTGTCGACGCTACTTAGTACTTCATTCGAGGTCGTAACTACGGCTAAAAACTACTGTGCACCATTACCAACTTCCTCCGCTTCCATCCCGAACGCTCCCGACAGCTGAACAAACTAACAACCCCCCTCACCATTCACTCTTGCGGTGTGTTCTGCACTGGAAGATTCTGACATGCCGAAGGTACTATTTCTCCTGCCCAAGAGATCTAGAACTGTAACCAAGTACGCCCTACTTTCAGAACACGTCGCTGCCACCTGTAACCCAGAAAAACGACGGAGCCCCTACACGACTCGGGAGCGTCTCTGTTGAAGCTAATCCCTCGCCAAGTATTGCTGGAGGAGGGAAGGTTACAGCCCTGGATGTCCAAAATTGTGCCGTTTCTAATGGCATTGGAGGACGTAATGACCCCTCCCCGATTCAGCGTCTTTCCACCGAGCTCCTCGCAGAAATATTCATGTTTTGCGTTTTTGACATCAAAAAGAGTATTGGCCGTTTCGCAACAAACAAACGTACCCTGAAAAATATATGTCGCGTATGCCGAACCTGGAGAGATGTCGCATTCGGCTTATCTGGGCTGTGGACCACGCTTTCTCTTGACATGCGCAATCTCAAGCCGCAGCAACGGAAGAACATACCTGATATGTTGAAGCAGTGGTTCACTAGATCACGTAACCTTCCACTGACTTTCAGGTTCATTGGTAGTCCCTCCGAAGCGTCGGAACCGTTGAGTGGTTTAATTCTCCCATACGCCCATCGATTCCGTCATTTTGACTTTCCTTCACCTAACCTTGACCTCTCTGCCGCCTCTGTATCACCTCTTGGTGACTCGCCATGGTCTACCTTGAGGTTTCATGAATTGGAGTCGGCCATTGTACGGAACGCCATCTATGTCGATGACAGCAAGGACACCCCTCTTTTTCCATATGCGCCCCGTCTTCAACGGCTACGCATGGATGAACTCTCGTTCGAAGGATCTCGCATCCGACTTGTTGTTCCGTGGAGTCAACTCACGCATTTGAATCTCATGGAGTCCCTCGAATTACATATATGGCACCAGATATTTCCAATGTGTCCTAATCTTCAGCACGGCTTCTTTTACATCGGCGGAGAATATGCTAGCGAAGGCCCACCTACCTCTCAGTCTGTCGACCATGTGGCCTTCAACCACTTGGTAGAATTGTCACTTGCGTTCGTTGGATCCATGGACGTTCGCGTCTTCAGCCCCTTCGACTTCCCAGCTCTTGTGACCCTGACGCTTACCGCTGACGCCGAGGACTTCCTAGACAAAGAGTGTTTCTGGACAGAGACGGATCGTCGCCGGTGTCATCAACAGTTGGCTTCGGTGCAGAGGCTGTCTCTTAACGGGGAATGGTCTTACGAGACTCTCCTTGAAGGGATGGAGCAAATCGTTGAGCTCGACCTTCGCTATCAATTCGAAAACTATGATGAAGAATTTCTTTCATATTTACGACCGGATCAAGATTTTATTTTGCCTAACCTAAAAGTCCTCATGTTGGAACTTTCTGTTGACAATTCTGCAAAGTCGGAGGCAAATGTAATCGCGGATATCATCAAGTTCAGAAGGTCCACGGAGTCGTCACCTGAAGGAGGGATTAAGAAGCTTTTCGTAGACCTCGGAGGCGTTTCTCGAGCTACTAAAATTGCCTGTAAGGATACGTTGATGGGCAAGCTTCAGCCTTACTTTAGCGACGGTTTCCGTCTGGAGATGACGGATGTAGATTCGCGGTCAAGACGCCTTGACGCGATGGCTACTCAATGGCATGATGGTATGATTGATCTTTGACGGTCGCGAGGTGAGGCCCAAAGGTTTATACGTTGGATGCGGAGGCTAATTGTGTGGTGATTGCCAGAGATTTTTTTCTCATCTTCCAAATAACTCCCTCTCGTTGAAAACTATTTGATTTTCTTGTTGGTTTTTCCGATGTAATTATTTCTTGCCTTGCAACTACAATCGTCGAATGATCGGGTGGCGTTCTTGAACATTGATTTCGTCGATTCTTGGAATTACGCACGCGCGCTTAGGGGGAACTCTAAAGAAACCAGCTATGCTCAATAAGCAGACTTCGGGTCGCACACTCAGGTCAGTTCGATCAAGCGGTTGTTGAGCGGTTGAGGCAGATATCATTTTTATAGCTAATTGCGAAACTATAGAGCAGCTTGGTTCCCGCTCCAGCCCAGCCGTGTGTTTGTTTGTGGAAAGCCAAATAAACCGGATCGATATGTCTTTTGAGGACATTTGGTGACAAGGATTTCCTTGACAAGTTCTGGGATGTGTCTTTGATCACAACCCCGCGCCATTATTATTCGAGGAAAGGAAGAGGCGAGGGTATGCGGAAAAGTTGAACCAGGCACGTGGTCACATTTTGGCTCATTTAGGAAGCTGCTGATCAACAAACAAAGAAATGGCTGAGCTGGAACAGGAGCCGAGCTGCTCTATCGTTTCGCAATCAGCTGTAAGGTGGCCAACGAGCCTTGCATACCGAGATATATCATTCAAGGTAAGATTGAAGGGCGAAGTGTTCTAGCAACTTCACGCAAGTCTACGCAACAAAAACAATCTATCGCCACATTCATCAGTTGACAGTTCTGGCAGAAACGCGGTCACGTTTTGCCGGATTCAAGTACCTGATCAGCAAGTTCCGCAAACTCAGGATCGGATCGGCCGCCGTTCCTTGATGGTCTTCTGCACGGCGTTCTTTCCCAACCGATTACACCTCTTCCAAAGAATCGAAGCTGTTTCGCTCCCGCACGCATTGAGAAAAGTGCATATCAGCGACAGCATCACAGACACAAAACTCAGACATACCCTTCCCGTGCCAAAAGACCCGACATGCTCAAGGTATGTCCTACCGTCCTCAGTGGGTGGCGACGTTGCACATCTGACACTGATTACACCTAATTGAACATCCAGACGACATATCCAGCTTTTATCCAGAAAATCGATGGATCTCAACTTCCATCTGGTAAGGACCTTCACCGATTACCATTTGATTACCATCCGTCATGACTGAACACCCACGAAGGAGAGAGCAACCCCGCTGCTGTGGCGGAGCATGACACGAGCTCCGGAATTCTACAATATGGCTTCTCCCCAATTCAATACGTCCCCGTTGAGCTCCTTGAGCGAATATTCATGCTTTCTCTTCCTCACGGAAAATCTCGCCTACTGATCAACGAATCCACGGACCCCCCCATGTCACTATGTTGTGTGTGCCGAAGTTGGAGAAAGGTCGCTTTTGGCTTACCTGGGTTGTGGACTTCCCTTCTTGTTGACATGGACGTTATCGATGTGGAGAAGCTCAAGGTTCTACCTTATTTGTTTGAGCAGTGGTGTTCCCGAGCGAGCCATCATCCATTGGATTTCACATTCAAATCTGACGATAGCCGCCGTCATAACCAAACGGGCGACATGTTGAACACCTTCATTACTTCACAGTCCCATCGGTTACGCCGTCTTGACATTGATTCGCCCAGTTTCAACTGGCTAATTCAGCCGTACTTTGACATGTATGGCGGCGTGGGTGGTTCAGACGATAAACCATGGTCGACCCTTCAATTCCCAAAATTGAAGTCGGCGATTATACGGGATGCCATTGATGTCTGCAATGAGCGGACAACCCCCCTTTTTCCTTTTGCGCCCTGCCTCGAACGGATTCGACTGGACAAGGTCTTGTTTCCGGTTGACTCTGCTCATTGGCTTATCCTTCCGTGGGGTCAATTGACGCATCTAATCCTCATCAAACCTCTTTATTCGCACTTGTGGCACGAGATATTCTCGATGTGTCCCAATCTACAGCATGGCTCATTTAACATCACTCGGGGTATTCCTGTTGTATGCACTCAACCTGTGGCTTTTAATCATCTGGTTGAGCTGACGCTCGCACTCAATTATCCAGTCAACCCCAGCATCTTCAGGATCTTCGACTTTCCCGCGCTTATAGCGCTGAAGATCAACACTGACGATTACTACCAGGACAAGCGAGACTACTGGTCAAACGCGATCTGTCGCCGATTTTGTGAACAGGTGGCTCCTCTGCGGAGGCTCTCTCTCAACGGCAGCTGGCCTCTCGCGCTTCTTTTAGAAGCTGCTCCACATGTCGTCGAGCTCGACCTTTCCTATCACTTCATACGCGGGATGTTTCTTTCTATTTTGCATGATCAAGGAGGTGGAAATTCGCTCGTACCAGACCTCAAAGTCCTCGTCGTGCAACTTCCCGTTCAATACTCCGAATTAGAGGCAAATAAGATTGCAGATATGATCAAATCAAGAATGTTAATGAAGTCGTCGCGCCAAAAAGGAATTGGGTTAGAGAAGCTAGTGGCTTTTCTAGACTTCCGTTCCCCCGCCGAAGTCGCATGCATGGATACGTTGAGAGCAAAACTCCAACCATTGGTTGATGGAGGATTGCTTGTTGAGTTCCGGGATATGACGGGTCCCTGGTTTGGACGTCTTGACCCCGCAATAACTGAGTGGCACGAAGGGACGATGGGTATTCCGCGCAACGTTGTGAGGCACAAAGATCTCTGAATAGAGAATACGATGGCTAATCCGACTGCGATTTTTATAGGCTTGGAAGCCCCCCGTCTGAGCCATTTGGCCTCACGCTGTTGGCCTACCGTCACACCCTGTTGACATACTTATTAACGTGAGAGGATTTTCCTTTTTGAAATTTGGATTCTCAAATTCGTTCCTATGATATACCCACCTTGTGGTGGCCTTTGTCTATACGGTAATCCCGAGGGGCGCAATATACTACCTCATTTATTGAAGCGCAGTTTTGAGAATTTCTACAACCCACTCACCGGTTTTGTCAACAGCTCGCAATGGCTCCGCCGCGGCCGTACTGACGGATATCACAAGAGGCGCTTATACTTACTCATAGCACGATTTTTGCATTCCGGACCTCCTGTGCAGTGTGCATATTTGTGGCAGCTTCCACATCCCTAGGCCGTCCTCACGAGAGAAAAGGGCACAGTCGCGCCCACAGAGATGCTGAACCACTCGCCGCTGCTGTGCTTCGGAAGCGCCCCCAATAATATTGACTGACGAGTGGTCCTGTGACATGTGACCGAATGGTCAAATACTAAAAAAAGATCGTTTCCAAGTCCCCTCTCTCATCTCCACTTCCTTGTCTCAGCCCACACGCCAAACCGATCGTCTGCTCATCCCCACGTATGACGCATATGTGGCAGCATTCACAGCAACCTTGTCTCAGCTCAATATCAGCTTCTCCTTCTTCCACCGCTCAACTGACTCAACTGCGCCTAACTCACTGGAAGCCACCAGCCCTCGCCAAGCCCATTTTCCACCTTGTCTTCTCAGCTTGTCCTCCTCGTACGTCGCTACCAACCACCCTTTCTTCTCGTCTCATCATCATCTACAGGTCTCTCGCCATGAACGCACAACTTCAAGCCGTCATCATCCAAGAATGTACGAACCATAAAACCGCAAACTGGAGGAAAGCGGATTATCGAGCGTGCATAACGCTAGGCACCGACTACTTCATCAAGTTCGGTTACCCGAAGACAATGGCGCCTGAGGTCGCAACTCAGATGCACATCCAAGCCTACGCCGCCTCCGACACGGCAGGCTCAGCGCCACGCGTCGCCAAAGTTCTCTTCCACTTCCAGGAGCAGTTGACTATGTACGTCGTCATGGAATACATCGAGCTCGTCAGCTACGCGGATTCTGGCAGGAAGGCCAACGCTCTCGCCTGGCTTTCCAAGGTTGCACCACCCCCTGGTCACGTCTTGGGCGCCGTCGGCGGTCGGATACGCCACTATGTATTCAAGGATGGCAAGGCCCCCTTGGATTTCACTGATCTCGCCGCCTTGGAACGTTACTTGGAGCATGTGAGTCCTTTTTTTTTTTGGATTTGCTTCTTTGTTTTGTTCTTTATCACTCCTCGCTGCTGAACATGTTAATCGGTCTTGGTTTAGGGGCGCAAGATTCTCTCGATCAACGGCCGGAACACGGTGGCGAGCGTCAACATCACAAACGACCGAGTCATGTTCTTGCAGTCCGACATGCACGAGAGCAACTTCGGCATCGACAAGGACGGCAAGACAGTTCTCATGGATTTCGAGTCGATAGGGCTGGTACCCGAAACGCTCGTCCTCTACACGCTGTCTTCAGACGAGATCATCGGCCCCTTCCTCACCAACACCTTGGGCTTGTCGGGCACGGCCAATTTGGCATCGCTAAATGCAATCGCTAGTTGCCTGTGGATGTCGAGTAACCCAAAACTCGGTGAGTCGATCAGTTGCCAGGAAGTGGTGTAATTATCTGCGATGGTCGACTGAACTGGTTTGCAATAGGCTTGGGGAATGACGGCAGGCCCAAGACGCCCGCAGAAGCTCCGAGTCGATGTTAGATTACGGTGTGACATACTCTCTTTCTCTCTGAAAGCCTCAAAGTGAATGCGTAATTGTTCCTGTTTCATTAGGGATGCTCACGGTAGCGTTTTTCAGCTGTTTCTCATCTGTTTTTCGGTTTGTTTTTAAGCTGTTTTTACTTCCAAATCAAATATCTTCGCGGTAAATAACTGAGTGGCACGAAGGGACGATGGGTATTCCACGCAACGTTGTGAGGCACAGAGATCTTTGAAATCCGAATACGAGGGCTAATTATGCTGTGACTTTCATAGGATTGGAAGCCCCCGTCTGACTCATACCGTCGAAAAGTCGGATAACGTACGCGTGGTGAAAATTTCTTTTTGTCATCAACAGGAAATTTGGATTCTCAAAATCGTTCTTATAATATAACCCTCTGTCAATACGTATAATCCGGAGGGGCGCAAAATACTACTAGCTTCACTTATTGAAGTGTTGGTTCTCCTGTGCGAGTCAGATTTTCCTCGAACAGGCTCGTTTGAACACTCAATGAACCCCGGCATTCTCAGTCACTTCAACTTTGAAACCCAACAAACGAAATCTTCATGATGAGAATTTTTGGCAAGAGACAGCGCCCCGATTTTGTCAACAGCTTGCAATGGCTCCGCGTCGGCCGGGGGCACTTACTAATTTCGAGGGGATTTCCACATCCCTAAAATCTGCCCTTGAAGGCTTTCGAGAACTTGGATCTTCGACTCTAATTTTCTTGTACAACTTGCCATCAGCGCTCAGAACTGTCTGCGCGGCCTTTTTGATCAAGTCGAATATGGTTTTTTCTTGAAGAAATTATTTGAGATACAGACGAGATCTATAGATGCGGCCATCTCAAGGTGGACAAAAGGTGGGCCGAGTTTGTTTTTTCAGTAATCGATGGACTCTCAACAGGTAAAACTGTGTCAGAAAACAATTCATACCGCACAAACTTGTTCGTTTCCGGCACAGCCACGTGAGTTCAAACTCCGTTGATCTTATCGAAATTTTTGTAATTAGTGCATCGATCAGCACTCCTTCCCAAACCACAATCATAATGCCTCCCTCAGCGTCAAAGCAAAAACGCCTCGCAGAAAAGGCCGCGAAGAAGAACGCAGCAGGCCCCACTGATGCCTCAACGTCGACCTCGACGCCGACAGGCTCAGTGAATGGGGGAACCATAACACCCTTGACGAGTCTAAGCGGACTCAACAGCAAAGTGGGGAGCCAGGAGGATCTGACGAGCATGGCCAAGTTGAACTTGGCTACTGATAGGTACGTCGTCGTCGTTGTGATGACTGAGCACCAGCTGATTGGGATCCAGGAGCGCAGCGGGAGTGCTCGTGTCGGATGTGAAGGGGCGCGATATCAAGATCGATGCGTTTACGCTGTCATTCCATGGCAGGCTCCTCATTGAAGGTGCAGAAATTGCGCTGAACTACGGCCAGCGGTATGGCTTGTTGGGCGAGAACGGTTCCGGAAAGGTACGTTATGCTTTTCTATCATCTCAGTCGCCTATCTTACCCGAAATCTCTAGTCTACATTTCTGCAATCTATCGCGGAGCGAGACATTGAAATTCCAAGTCACATCGACATCTACATCGTCCGAGGGGAAGCCGAACCCTCAGACGTCAATGCTGTGGATTTCATCGTCGCCTCCGCCCGTGCCAAAGTCGCCCGCCTCGAAGCCTACATCGAGGAACTATCCGTCGCGGACTCTGTTGATGAAGCCGCTCTTGACCTGGCCTATGAAGAGCTCGAAGAGATGGACCCAGCCACATTCGAAACTAAAGCTGGCTCCATTCTGCATGGTCTCGGGTTCTCCCCAACCATGATGAAGAAACCCACAAAAGACATGAGTGGTGGATGGCGCATGCGTGTCGCTCTCGCCCGTGCCCTTTTCATCAAGCCCCATCTCCTGCTCCTCGACGAACCCACTAACCATCTCGACCTCGGCGCCGTAGTCTGGCTCGAAGCCTATCTATCAACCTACAACCATATCTTGGTGATTACCTCTCACTCGCAGGATTTCATGGACTCGGTGTGCACGAACATCATGGACTTGACGCAGAAGAAGAAGTTGGTATACTATACCGGTAACTACTCGACCTACGTCAAGACGAAGCAAGAAAACGAGGTAAACCAAATGAAGGCGTATCATAAACAACAAGAGGAAATCGCCCACATCAAAAAGTACGTCCCCCCCTCCCCCTTCTTTCCCTCTTACTCATGCTGACCTGTGCCGCAGATTCATCGCGTCCGCGGGTACCTACGCCAACCTCGTCCGACAGGCAAAGTCCAAACAAAAGATCATCGACAAGATGGAGGCTGCCGGTCTCATTGAGAAAATCGAAACTGGGAAGCCACTCCGATTCAACTTTGAGGATATCAGGAAACTGCCGCCGCCGATTATTGCATTTGATAGCGTTGCATTTTCGTATTCGGGAAAGAAGGAGGATTATTTGTATGAAAAGTTGTCTTTTGGTATCGAGTACGTTCCTTCACTTTCTCCCTCCCTTCTTTCCGTCTTTTGTTGTCAAAGGCCTTTTTCCTCACCTTCGCAACCTGTCCCACTTACCTCTTCTTTACCTTTACCCATTCATATCTCTTCTCCTCCCTTCACCCCTCGCTTCCTAGTCCTTCGCCCGTCCCTCTCTATCCTTCACCCGTAACCCCCCTTCCTCACTCTTCACCGCCATCTCGCTTTTCCATCTTTGCCAACTTTGATTCGCCCCGTCTCTAACCATACTCTCCGACTCTCATATCTTTCTTCTTAACTCATTCCTACCGTGACCCCCATCATTTTTGCTACCCCCCACCCTCTTTACCTCGCCCATCTCTGCCCACTGTTCTACACCTTTGTCTTCTTCATGGAACCTCGCTTCCTCCTACCCCCCTCTAATCATACCCTTCCTTCGTTGACTCTTCCATCATTTCTCCACTTCTCTTCCTTGCTCCAGCAGACCTAAACCTGACTAACCCTACCTCTTCCCCCACAGTATGGACTCCCGCATAGCCATTCTCGGCGCCAACGGAACCGGCAAATCCACCCTCCTTCACCTCATCACAGGCGTCCTCCAACCCTGCGAAGGCACCATCTCCAAGCACGCAGCCCTCAAGCTAGCAAAATACTCGCAACATTCGGCGGATCAGTTACCCTATGACTTGTGTCCGATTGAGTACTTCCAGCAGTTGTTTAGCCAGAAGTTTCCCGAGAAGGATATTATGGTGCGTACTTTCTAATTACGGGGCGTGATCATCAGTTGATGGAGTTGATATGGATAGGCTTGGAGAACGCAGTTGGGTCGATTTGGGCTGTCGGGGGCGCATCAGACCGCTCCGATCAAGCAACTTTCGGATGGGTTGAGGAATCGGTGGGTGTTCTTTTTCTTGTGTTTTGCTTTGGGGCTAGTGTCTTTCGTTGTCCTGTGCATTCACACTACTTCCCCGCTCGTTGCACGCTCATGTTACATCCTCTTTGTCATTTCCCTTCCGCCTTCCCCACTGTGCCTTGTAGAATATTCGTCTTCCATCTCCGTTCCCTCCATTATCTCTTTCCTTCATCTGCAACTCGCGGCCCTATACACTCTTATCCCTTCCCTGCCGTCTCGCAACATGTTCTGAACTCACTCTTTCCCTCTTAGCGTCGTCTTCGCTCAGCTGGCGATGGAACACCCACATATCCTCCTCCTCGGTACGCCGTCTAATCCGACACAGCTGCCACCTACTGACGTTGATAATAGACGAACCGACTAACCATTTGGACATGCAGTCCATTGACGCCCTTGCCAAAGCTATCAAGGAGTTTGAGGGTGGTGTCGTGATCGTGTCACATGACTTCCGTATGTATTCTTTCTTCATGTTTCGTGTTTGGCTTCCATTCCTCCTGGGCGTTGGCGTTCTGTTTTGCTTTCACACGTCCTTGACCCTTAATTTTCCACCTCGCGGGTTGCCGTTGTTGCCTTTGCTTTCATCGTCGCGGTAGCCGACTCTATCTTCCCCCTCCTCACCAACTTCTGCAACTTTCGCCTGAATGTTGGCATTGGCACTGATTTTGATGTTGACGTTTTGTGTCCGGTTTCTTTTTCTTCCTTCGTTGTCTTCTTTGCCATCTCCGTGGGCAATTTTTGCTCCGTTAGGCATGTACCAGCCTCCCATCGCTTTTGTTCTGGATATTTTCTTAGCCATTGCCGTTCTGCGTCCGCACGTCCATCTGTCACTCCAAGCGTCATCTTTGTCGCTTCCTTTTCAGCTCTTATTGCCTAGTTTCGTTCCCATACCCTACCTTCATGCGCCACCGTTTGGGCACAAGGCTATTGGCGATCTTATCTCCATCCCACCTCTGCTTCTACGCAGCTGGTGTCGTTCCGACATGCCCTACTTACTCCCGACAACTTTTTGGCGTCTATCTCTTCCGTGCCAGCTTCATTCACTTGCCTCCCTATCTTTGATTATATATTCATAATCATTGATGGAGTCGCTTCTTCATCTTCATTTGTTGCACTGCTTGATACCCCCATTTTTCACAGCATGATTTGAGGCCCGGATCTTCTTACATTCTTGAGCTGCTTGTGCCTCTCTATTTCCTGCATCATGACTGCGTGTCACCTCCACCTTTGTTTTCTTTCCTCTAGCCAAAATTGGATGCCTTCCCTTTTGTTGTTCTCTTTTCCCCGAGCATCATTCACCCCACCTTCCTTCCACTCGCGCCCCACCTAAGACATCTTTTTCTCCCCTTCTTATGCCTCCTTTCTCCGCATTATTAAACATTGCTGACGCATTCGCCCTCCCTCCTTAGGTCTCATTTCTCAAGTTGCAGAAGAGCTTTGGGAGGTTGCTGACAAGACAATCAAAAACCTTACGAAGCATGATATCAGCATTGTCGACTACAAAAAGAACTTGGTCAAACAAAGTACGTTGTCGTTCTCTTTCGCGCCTCCGAAATGTCTGCTTTGTTCCTGTTTCATTATATTTTCCCCTTCCCACTTCTTCTCCACATTTCGATCTTCGCTGCGTACCGCTCGAAACCGCTGCCCCTCGCAGATATCAGGCCTGGGTGGCATTTTCCGGCGCATAGTTCGCGGGCGCCGGCTATCCTCCCACAGTCTTGTTTCAAGATGTAGGCGGGTCTGCCCCTCGTTTCACGCAATCCCTTGTAAGACCCTGGTCAGGTTCTGCAAGATGTTGGTTCTGATGCCCCATCCTCTTTCGGGGCCGTATGGGTGTCCGGAATAACCGCACTTGTCAGTGTGGATGTCGTCCCCATTTCTTTACTTCATTTTTCTATGGATTTGAAATTCAATTTTTGGCTGGAGATAAGACGCTGACATAATTATCCCCGTAGGTTTCGCTGCAATTGAGAAAGCAAAACTGTTCAGCAAAACTGCGCCCAAAGGCAGGACTTGAATGGGCGTTCCGTTGAACGCCACTGCCATGATGGTTTGTTGACTACAACGTCATTGACGACATGATAACGAAATTGCATCTTCATTACCATAGACTTGCGTACATTAATCCTTCCCAATGTATTCGCACATCTCCTCGTTCTCTCCCCATATACAGTTGTACCCATCACTATCCACTGTGTAACAGTATCTGTATTCATGTCGGATTCCTTTACCCACCCTTCCATTTCTCTCTTTGTCGCCACAACCACACAAATATAGATATTGATTAGGTTCATGAATGATACTTTTTTCGACGCGAGGTGATGAGAAAATTCCATAAGAGTACGTTGCGTTCAAACTTCAAAATTTGCCAGGTCCCACTGGCAGCTTAGTTTGATGGAGGAATCTGTTCAATTATTACGGGAGCAACCGGTCGCTCCGAATTTTTAATCTAACCTGGCAAGGGTTCACCTGTTCCGGAACAGAACAGTCCATCGCCGAACCCTGATAGGTCATCTATTAATTCCCCGGGTACCACTAGCGTCCAACGACATCCATATCCTAACCATTCTTTATGAACCACAATAAATACAGTACTTTGAATTGGTACTCAATTATGTATGAACGACAGGGCTGGGAATTCTTCGGTAAAACTTCAGACAGCGCTTGGTTGGCGTCTCGTGGTAAGAAAATGTCGGTGCGTACCTCGGGGATCAAGACATTGGAACCGGGGATATGATACCGTTTTGGCTAGATCGTGCATCCGCAGGAGGCAATAAACAATCACTACTTCACGAAGACCCCCTAACTCGATTTCCAGAGGCGTTGGGGGATGAGTGAGTAAGAAGTGCGGGAGGAGGAGCATTAGATAATTATAGCCTATTCAATCATCACCGCGCGTGGTCATCCCTGTGAACGTCGATAATCAACCCGCCCCTCCGTCGCTGCAAGGGTGAGAGCGTCATTTCAAGGGGCTAAAATGAGGGTCCAAAATCATGGCTAACCCCATTTGTACATGTCTCTTTGTGCCGCACATAGCCATAAACAGACAGACCGCTTTAAGCCCGTGAAAATTTGGCAGCGAGAAAAGGCACAAGACTGAATACATATGCTACTACAAATATGGGAGCGCAGATGATCTACAAGAAGTAATCTGCTGGAGGACGTTTTGCGGGTATTGATCTGACGTCCTAACAGCAGTGCGCGTCAATCAACGAGGCGTGACAACGCGAGAGAGTTTACCTACAAGGGGTGCGTGGCTGAATACTTTGTATTCCTGAGCGAGGTGCTCGTCTAATTCCAATATGGATGCGACGTTGCCGCACCTGGATGATATCAATCAACATGAGCACGAGGGCAAACGTGGCAAAATCAGGGTGCAAAGAGAGAGAGGGATTGAGGGGTGGGAGAGGCGCGTGCAGGGGAAGATCGGCGCGCCAGAGATGGAACCAAATTCGAGCAGTGAAATACGAAAAACAAAGAGCCTCCGCGCTTGGGGTTTCAAATTATGCGATCACCACACGGCTCCACACGATGGCAGCACCACGCCTGATGCGCCTGGTCTAGGGGGGGAGGCGAGGACAGAAAAACGTCAAGTCGCCACCTCGGACCGTAACGTCGTGTCATGTTGTGTCATGTGGGACCTGCATGTGACTCCCCCTCCATCCGTGAGGCAAAAAGAATGGAAAAAAAATATCGACTCCGGGTACGTGTTGGAGAATAAGGACGTAAACAAAAAGCAGATTTCCGCAATGAAGAATGATTCAAACATGAGAACGCACCGATAGCAGTAATTGGGTGCGCTCCAGACCGTGACGATCGTCTGATCGAACATGAGTTTATACCCTTCCATCGCAAGTTGGTGGGCTCGAGCAATAAGATCAATGCCGTTATTATGTGCAAATTTTTTCGTTATGTCGGCGCCGAAAAGAAATCCCGCTCCCCGGGGAGAGAGACCCCATCCTGTAATATCTGGCGCCGATTGAGAAGAGGAAGAGAGCAAGAACGAATATCTTCGAATTACCGTCTGGATCCGACCACAAAAGATCACACATCGGCCCGTCATGTGGAACTTCTTGTTTCCTATCAATAGCGCGAATCTAGGCGGTAAGGCATCAGTCAAGATGTTGTGACGAAAAAGAAAATGATGGCCCAAGAAGAAGATAAGACACCGGAGGAAGAACAAATTGTCAAGAAAAACGTGTGTCGGTGGGGAAGAAAAGCCGGGAAAAGGAACCGAAAAATGTTGTAAATACCACGACGCACCACCAAGCATGGTAATGCGAAGGATAACCTCCGTCGAAAAGGTAAATGTAAAAGCCAAATAGAAAAACACAAGGCGCGAAGAAAACAAAGGAAAAAAGCCCCGGAATTCCAATTCTCCACGTGCAGTATTGCACGAGAGCGTGACAGGCATCTTCGCAATTCAATATAGAAGATGAAGAGACAATAAAGGATGAAAATCGATAACACGTAAAAAGGCGCAACAGAAACAGATTCGCCTGGATTTGGCAAGAGAACAGCAGCAAAGGGAATGAAGGACCGAAGCCAAGTGATTGGTGAATCGCCGCGGTCAAACGAAATATATCCTTCGGACACGCGGAGTGGAAAGGCCTCGCTATGGCCCAATAACAAATAAATCTTGGAAAGAACCGGTGCCGCCTCAAACGTGCGATATTCAGGGAGAGAGGAAAGACGCGGATTAGCAAAAAATGAAGGACGGCCCGGGGGTTTGACTGGTCAAAGACCACGCGTGATGGCGCAACAATGTATCGCAAACCATGAAGATCAGCGCCTCGCCAGCGATGAGGGACGTCTGACCGCCAGAAAAGGAAGTTGTGGATAATATGGACGGCCAGAATCAATAAAGAGCACGCGTGTTTAATATATCCTGATAGAGGATACGCGTCGAGTTGTAAAAAACGATCTTTCGGCGTATCCTCACAAAGGATACACAACCAAGTCGCGAAAGAATGAACGGCGACGTGCGATGAAACGCTCGCCGTTGACATATCCTCGTAAAAGGACATGCGTCGATTCGCAAGAGATTGAAGGATCAAAAGCGATCGTTCAACGCAAAAGTGAACGGCCTGATACGAAGATTGGGTGTTCCAGTAGAGGAACAACGCGCCGCAAAGGAAAGAACAGTAAAAAAAGGATGAAACGCTCGCGTTTGACATATGGTGAAAGGACACGCGTCGAGTCGCCAAAAGATAAGCTGCGAAACGCGAACCGCTCCGAATATCCTGAGGACGGGTCGCGAAAAATGAACTGCCAAAAGTCATGAAATGTTTGACATTTGACAGAGACACACGTCCAAAGGCAAGATAACGCACAAAAGGATGAAACGCGCGCGTTTGGCATATCCCAGCAAAAGGCAATACACCGCGTCACGAAAGGATGAAAAGAAAGTCACGAAACGGACGCGTTCGAGGTATCGAACACGCGTCGAATCGTGAAATACAGCCCAACGCGATCGTTTCGTATCCCTGCAAAAAAGGAAGAAAAGAAAAATGCGGAACCGCAAAAGATCGAATGGACGAAAACATCGGACAGGCGTCGAATGAAAAGCCAAACGCGATCGTTCTATCTTTGAAACCTGCAAAGTCGCCAAAACTGAAGTGCCAAAGGAAACGCTTTCGATTGGCGTGCCATCGTAAAAGAGCCGTCCTCATAATGAAAAAGAGGCACGCGTCCCCACAATAAAGAGACAAGCATCCACAAAGCGAGACACGCGTCCCCAAAGAGAGGGCCATGCGTTGAAACAAGACTGAAGAGCGCCTGATATGGGAAAACGGCGAACAAACATGAAGTAAATCCGGAGGGGATGATTGAAAAGAAAGCGAGTACCCGCTCCGGAATTGTGCGTATGAAAAGCTCATTCACGATTGATCAAGCGGATTGAACACGCGCATCGAAAAAGGTTAATCAGAATTGAATGGAAAGAAATAGAAGAAATAAACGTGATAGTAATCCCAAGCGAAACGTTGAAGACGAGGAAGGAAGGGTGAAGACAGAAACAAAAAATTATCGAGATTGAAACAAGAAATTCACGTGATAGCAATCCGAAGGGAGAAGACGCAGGAAGGGGTGAACACCAAAAAAAAAAGAAAAAAACAACTCACCTGATCAATCCCCTGCAAATTCGGACTCAACCCTCCATGCACACAAAACACCGCACCATCCACAATAGCCCCAAGCGCAAGGTAATCAAACACCTCACAACACCACCTCCACACATTACTGCTCCCATACTTCCTCTGACACTCGTCATAAAACCCATAGACCTGTGTGATCTGGCGTGATTCGTGGTTCCCCCGAATGAGTGTGATGCGGTCTGGGTAGCGGACTTTGAGGGCTAGGAGGAGGAGGAAGGTTTCGACGGAGTAGAAGCCTCTGTCTACGAAGTCGCCTGTACACGCGAAGGGAGGGGTTAGTTGGGTAAGGAGGGATGCGAGGGAGGAAAGGAAGAGAGTACGCACCCATGAACAAATAATTCGTCTCCGGGCAGAACCCACCGACTTTGAAAAGTTCCATCATATCAAAGAACTGGCCATGTATATCGCCACATATCTAATCACCCACACACATTCAGGTTCAGGTTTTTACTTCCACTAATCAAGATGATGACGCACCGTAACAGGCGAATCAACAACCTGGACATTCCCCTCTTCAATAAGTATCTCCCTAGCTTTCAAACAAAGCCGCTTGACTTGTTCCTCCGAGATGGGCTCACACCGCGTGAGTTGTTCGATTTGTCTGTGTGGTGTTCACTGTTGGTTTTGAACCGGAAAGGAAAGGCAGGGAGGGGAAGGAAGAGGGAAAAGAGAGAGTACCTGTCCAAGTCGCTCATGACAGCTGGCGGTGGCTAGTCGTCGTCGTCGTCGTTGAGATTAGATGTTGGATGATGATGTATGTGCTTCCGAAAATACATAATTTTTTAAAATATTATGTATCGCCATTTATCCTAATTTGGCTGGTAAGTCAAGTTCATCCGATCAATCGCACGTTGTAACTTGTTGTCCTCTCTTTTTTTTTTTTTTTTCATCGACACGCGTGAATGGAAGCAATTTCTGATTTCCTAACGAAATGGTGCGATTTTCAAATAAAAATTGGTAGACGCATGCAGCATGGTGGTATTTCCATGGGTCATATAATTACACTTCTTCATCAACTTTGAGAGAAAAAAAGAAATCTGAGAGAACTAGCTAGGCTGTAAAGTGTAGTACGAGAGAGTTGTATCAAGCAACGAGACGAGAGTAGACAGAGGAGAGACGAGAGATTCTATATCCACAAAAAGAAAGTTCCACAAAAAAAACCACACTCATTGAACAAGCGCACCAACCCCCTTCCTCAACCCCCCCTCATTCTTCCAAGCACCATGTCCAAGTCCCGAATGATACTGATACTCCGGCATCGGCTGAGGCTGATAAATATGCGGAGACCCCCTCTCCACATCCCTCCTAATCAGCCTCTCATCCTGAATCGGAGCCAACGTAGGCGGAGGACTGTCAAACCGCGCATTCCCATACGTAGCAGGACCCATCTGTTGATGCTGGTGGTGAGCGTGAGTGTTATTATGCCCGTGATACGATTGGTGGTGCTCGTCGTGGAAGACGGGAGGGTAGGAAGTGGGCGTGGGTGGGCCTGAGGTGTGCGAGGACACCGAATGCGAAGACGCGGGCGAAGGAGGACCAGAATGGTGGTGGTGGTGCCTTTGTTGAGGATGGGAGATATGCGAGATGGAGTGTCGTGAGGAGATAGACACGGGCGAAACATCCCGATAGCCTCCTTCATGATGATGATGGTGTTGCTGCTGCTGCTGGTGATGATGCGAACTCGAATACGAGCCGGAGAAAGACGAAGTAGCAGACGAAGGCGGGGTATTTCCGCTACTGTGCGAGATGGGCGTAGTGTGCACGTATGTGAACCCAGCCGCACCAGCACCCTGCGATTGTTCTTGATACGTCGTCGTTCCACTTCTATACGAATACTGCTGGCTCTGCGAAAGCTGAGGAACCATCGACTGGCTCATACTCCCATTCGAGTAGTTGATATCTGGAGAACTGGAAGAGCGCGAAGAAGGCGCCGAGTTGTCTTGGTGATGATGATGGCCATGGTGCATGTGCGCCGTGGCTGGGAGGGTAGCTTGTGCGAGGGGAGGAGGGGAGTCGGGCGGGGGTGAGTGGTGAGCATAGCGCGCTGGCTCCAAGGCAGGTGGGGAGAGTGGAGGTGGAGCGGGCGATTGGGAAGCGTCGGTTGCTGAAGAAGAGGCGGTTGTACCGCGTTTGCTTGGGTTCATGGCTCGGGAGATGGCAGAGCGCGTTGAGCTGCGTCTGGACCCTGGGGAGAGATGGATGCGGTAACTATCCACGCGTGAGTAAGGGACTAGTGAAACATCAAAGAAACCTACTGTTGTTGAAGGTTATCTTGTCGCGAACAGCGAGTCTCGCAGCCAGGGAAAGGGCACTTGTGGTTCCTTTCACCTGTATGCACGCGGGAGTGGCGAGCAAGGTGACCACTGGTCGTGAACGCGCGATCACACGTCCCGCAGACATGTTTCTTTTTCTGTGGTGGTGGTGCGGTGGAGGAAGCGATGCTCGGGGACGGCGAGTGAGCCTGGCTGCTCGTCGTCGGGGACGCTGGCGAGGACTCTGGCAGGTAGTTTGCACCGTTTGTGAAAGAGGAGTGGTAGAACTGCGTCGAAGCAGTAGGGCTTTGCGGCTTAGATTCAGCTCTAGGCATTGTTACAGGGATGTTGTGTTGTTGTTGGGGGTGGTAAAACTAGGGAAGGGAAGACGGAAAAATAGGCTCAGTTATGAAGGACAACCAAAATCCCTTTTTGTCTTGGCCGTATTAGATAAGCAACAACATGTGACAGTCACCCGGCAATCACCTCTTTATAGCTCACTTTCTGTCTTTTTTTTCATACTTTTGGCACACATCTTGAACAACCCCGTGTCCAATCGTGTCACGCTCTCTAATATAATTTGACACACTTTCCCTCCCAAAAACACGATGACAATCGTCAGATCTCGGCTAATCATCCCCTTGAAGCGGCGGACACTAATGGGGAACTCCGATCATATTTTCTGCACAGGGCATTCGAGAAGTTCGATCTAAATTTCAACTACTTTTGATCTCGTCAGGGTCCTAACACTAGTACGCTTTTGGACGGAGGTCTCTCTCACGCGTACCAAACTTCAATTAAAATACAGAACACCTGCTCCCCCGGAAAGTACGGCGTAGGATGATGAGAGAGACGTGTTGCCAGGAGTCTGAACGAGGATCGGCGATTACGCGCGCTGTCTGCTTTTCAAGTTTTGCAAGGTAACCTTTCCCACTTCCCTCCCTGCCAGTGGTGGCGCACACGCACATATAATGGTTTTATTGAGCGGGTAGTGTACCCGCTCCTTTGACGTGGTTAAAGAATCCGAAACAAATTACACCAGCTAACCCACGTAGCGTCCTCTCGCCACTAGCTCAGTCAGTCCTCTCTCAGAGATATCCATACATACACAGAGTCACAAGCGACAGATCTTCGCTCGGGTCTCCAAAGCACACTGCAAAGCAGATGAAATCTCAAATCACTCAAAATCCCACAACTGTATCCCAAGCTAAACCAACTACAGGGTCCTTCGATTTCTCACCTGATCGCCAGGCACTCTACACGGATTCTTCCGCGAGTCACGATGCTTGATGGGTGATGAGGGAAATTATATGATACTTCTTGCAATTCAATTCAATTGGAACAACTTGGAAACTCGTCATCTCGACAATGTTTAGGAGTAATGGCCTGCCCCCCCTTCTTCACGTTCACGTTCACGTTCAAAGCACCACACCACGCACAAGCACGCAAGGGAAAGAAAAAGAAAAAAAACGATGTACAATCGGAGTTGGAGTTCCGAATTCGATCTCAGTTCTCACCCATACTACTTCAAGAACCCCAATTTTTTTTTTAATTCACCGGTTGCGCACATTTCAAAATCGCATGCATTTGGCCAAAACAAAGTCGGAAGAAAGAGTTGAGGGATCACCGGACGCCTTTGCTTCAAGCGCTAAGGTGACACACGTAATTACCGAAGGGAAGGGGTTGCCCGAAGATCCGAGTCCAACATTTTTACATGGAAGGAACCTCGAATAAAGTGCCTAACTACTAATGAACTGCGGAAAAGTACGGGAGGAGTAGTACTAGATAGATGATGCGCCAAGCCGCAGTATTCAGAAGAAATGGGAATGGCGACAATATTCAATGCCAACACAGCTGGAGAGTATCACAAAAAATGCGTTGCGTAGGCGGTGTCCAAAACGGCTGTACAGTACTTGACATAGGTAGAAACTCGCGTGTCACAGCCGGATAAGGGTCCAACCTGGCACCTGGGACGGACCCAAATCATAATCCAATCCCGACGGTTATTAAGACAGAGCCACCATCAAGGGTTTTTTTGCCCCTCCTCCGGTTTTTTTACCCTCGTCCGTCTATGTAAGTAAGGGTTCAACTTCAAGGACTTTACTTTCCGTACTCGGTAGCGACGAAACCAAAAGGCGCCAGTAGTACAAAGAAACATTGTGGCGGCGCGACTGCGTAACTGCGTAATTACTTCCCCCACACCCCCCCTCGCTCAAACACCCAATTAAGGAACAAGCGAAAACGCGGAAAAGTTGATGCGCGCGCGTACTACGCGTTTTTTGATCCCAGCCGCCACCACCAACAAAAAAAGAGAAAAAACGTGAAGAGCGCATGTCCGTACATGCCCACCTGGACACATCTCGGGCCGACATTGAATTGAGTAGGCGAAAGGAAACATGAAGGCGTGCCTCTCTATGTACATAACGCTACGGCGTGCTGGGGTGCAACTCAACTAGCACTCAAGCTTAACATCAGAAGACGCGACGGCGTGCCCTCCTCCTTTAACTCAAACGGTTGTCCGAGGCGCTAGTGACGGGGTAATGTCAACTTCCGATGGGCTGGCTACTCCTGGGTATTCGGAGTAAATCGGTGAGAGGTGTCAGATTCATGAGGTGAGGTCTCGTAGGATCACATCACATCGCACGAGAACCCGTGAACGAGTTACCAGCGCTTGGGTTGGGATTTCACATTTAGCCGAACCAGCGAGAGTATGACTACGAGTTATCGGATCCACGAATAGGTATAGAGCGAAAAGGACAAGGTTCATGTGGAAGAGCGATACATTATCGGATGTCGAAATGTTGCTTTCAAAGGATGATTCAGTCCTTCTCCAACTAGGTGGTGCTTCACAAGACCCGTGAACAAACAAGCGCTTTCTATGGTTATTCCGATGTCGTCGATGCGAATCCCACGCAGATTGACCAGTTAGTATCATTCATAACCATAACTGAGCGACAGTTTCATGTGGAACACAGTCAAACATATCGGATGTCGAACGACCATTTTCGCAGTTGGGCAAGTAAAGATCCAACCAATGAGATAAGACCGCTCAGAAAACCCCCAATGACAGGTTCATGTGGATGCGAAATCAGATAAGATTGTGTGCACTTGAGGGTAGTTCAGAGGATCCACCTTGACTGCCCAACGAGCGCTCGAATCCACGGCACACCAGTTGCATCACCACAAGAAACGGCCGACAGAGTCCAGACTTTATGTGGAACGGTCGTATATCGGATGTTGCGATTGTCCGCAATTGAGAAACGATCACCAAAGGAATTTTCAACCCAACGCTTGAAAAAATCGGACGGCACACCACTTTGACAAACGTCGACCGTCGTGGAAAAGTGTCGTACATATCGGATATGAGATTTCGTTACTCGTGAGGTGCTTGCTGAGGATCCCCCCATTCAAATCTGAACCCTCGCTTTCACGAGACCGTGAACAAGCGCTTCGGATCCAGTGATACCAGTACTAGTACAGTGTCAGATCCACGAAAAAAAGGCTTAACGGACGAGAATCAGATCGACGTAAATGAAAAGAATTCATGTCGGATCTCGTTCCGGAAACAGAGAGAGAAGGGGGGTGAGTTATCAATTGATCAAGATACTCGAGCCTATCTTTCCACGTTTCTTCCCAGGCAGAGAAGATCTCTCTTACATCTCCACTGTGCGGTGGTTATAAACCCAAGCTTCGTAGTACTAATCAGGTGGGGTGCTCTACTTATAAAATGAGCTCTCGCTGGCTGATCGAGCAAGAACGTACCAATGGAGCATCGATACACTCCCGCGAAGACATTTCGTCCAGGTAAGCATCCACGGAGTCACTTTTCCGAAAGTTTCATATGGCGTCAAGAGGGTCCGGACCATCGGAAGATAGAGGGGGGGTTGGGGCGTCCAGGAAAATCAACTGATCCGGTCGTTCCTCGCAAGCCTATCAGGGCACGTTTGACCGTGGGGTGTGGGTAGGATATCTGTTGAGCATGATGGAGTTGTGTGGAGAGAGTGATGGAAGTTGTGTAGGTAGAGCGAGATCATGATGGGTGTATCTATTTGGCTGGCTGGCATAACGAAGCCGAATGCTTGAACTTGGAACACTCCACCCGTTATCTCTCTCTCATGAGCGCTTTGCTCCTGCCCGAGCCCGTGTTCAGCTTTTTGGATTTTGGGGGACCTTCTTGAAATTATCTAAAGATCCGCGACGGAAAAGAGACGAGATATGTTTATTTTGATTAAATCCACAACGCCGGCGGTGAGAACTTCTTGAGGAGATAAGCACATTTGAAGGAGTGTTGTGATATCAAATATATCGCTGGTTACGGCGCGGCGACGGCGGCGGTCTGGGAAT